>JAFEMH010000923.1:512500-581149 GCA_022495995.1 Adenophora triphylla var. japonica
GAGAACCTAGTTTGACACGCCTATACGCCTTTGAGATGCAAACTCTCTTTCACCCCAAATTGTTGTTACACTCTTGATCTTGATATAACCACGGTTGCCAAGAGTCTTAGGAGCATAGTTGGTGGAGTCTAATTAGGGGTGGTTGGGGGGGAGAGATATTATAGGTGAAGCAGGGATGTAGTTTGTGTTTCTGCATTTGAATATTTCCATGTATTTGACTGATGTTAAAATATCATTTTTCATGCTGAGAGGTGACAAGTTTTGAGAGATGAGGAAGGCTTTATATTTCCAATAAGAGGGATAGTACTAGTAAGTATGGTGACTGGCTGCTAATTTGTTATCTGTGCTCGTCTTCTTCTCATGGTTTCCTTATTGTAAAGAGACCAGCTAATAATGCCTGCTTAGAGAGTTGGTCAAGTTTTCAATTGTAGGTAATGCATCTGAAAGCTAATAGGAGCTGATTAATACTGTGGGTTCAGCTGTTGAGGATGTTGCCTAACTTTAAGAGCAGATGTGATCAATCATGGGTTCTTATTGTTTCTCTTGTAAAGTTAGGAACTTAAAATCTTAATGTCCATAGCGTGTTGAATCAAACATATGTAACCATTAGCTATCATTCATTTTTTATTTTTTTTATTTCAGCATTCGGGAGTTGGTTAAGTGCAATCATTGATTAACACTGCTTCACATTTTTTTTCTTGGCAGGGGAATGAAGGAAGATTCTCTGTTTATATACATGCATCTAAGGAAAAAACCAGTCCATTCTAACCGTTACTTTATTAATCGAGAAATTCGCAGTGACAAGGTTCGAATGAACAATATGGATGTACCTGTTTGGCTAACATCCTATCTTTTTGGTACTTATGCTCTTCGTTTATAACTGTTATCACCATCATGCTATAAACTCCGTTTGGCTACGTCTTACTTTTTCCCCACCCCTCAAAAGAATTAGAGAAGTACTTAAGTCTTGTTTGGATTTGAGTGTGGAGCATACAGAACTGGGTCCGTTTTAAACAGCTTTTCCCTTTCCTTGTCACATCCAGCCATATAAATAGTTGTTGTGTTAAACTAGCACTGTAGCACCTTGGTTCCAAAACGTGAGCATGGACTTTACACAAGAAAGTACTCATTGGCCAATTCGTGCATCAAACAATACTCTTGGTCCTTGATCCTTAAACATCAACTTTCCTTCATTTTACTTGCAAAGTTCTCATTCGAATTTCCAAGTTTCTAAAAGGGAAAAGGGAAAAGTGCCCAAGTCATTCACGTGTGGGAAACAGAGTACAGGAAGACCACAAGAACCTCTTAGGTCTTAGCCACTTTGTGCTGGTAATTTGATTTTATTTGAATATGACCCATATATAGTATGAACGTCATGCTTGTTCCTATAGTCACAGTTGTCAATATTTTCATCAGTGGCTGAATACGGTTACAATTTTTGGTCATGATTAAATTATCACATGCTTGAGCTAAAATATTTGTATTGTTATTTGATTTTGTGCAGGTAGTGTGGGGAAAAATTTCAATGATTGATGCCGAGAAACGGCTTTTGGCAAATGCACTTAAAGATCCTGATAACCAACATTTTGTGTTACTTTCTGACAGGTGACATAATGATTCCCCTCTCCTCCCTCCAGCGCATGAAAGCGCACTGTGGTTGGTCATTATACTATTGAATTCCTGAGTAACTTTTATTTCTATTTTTCAGTTGTATACCATTGCGAGATTTCGACTATGTGTTCAACTATCTCATGTACACTAATATCAGCTTCGTAGACAGGTATGTCCAAATTTCATGGATATAATTTGGCAAAACTACCATTTGGGCCACACCCAATTTCAACACATTATTTACGTAGGCCACCCAACTTCAGTCATTTCTAGTATTGCTTCAATCTATACCTCCAGATATCAACTTTTCTTTAATAAGCTACTTTGTATGTGTTTTCCAGGTTGGACACTTGGAAGGTAACTCTATTTATTCAAGATCAAAGGTTACAGTTCCGCCAGAGCCTGACCTGGAAATGGCACTAAGAGCTCAAAGGCGTAGGTAGATTCCTGTCAGAGTATTTGCTCAAAGGCTAACATTGTATAAAAATGTAGTAGTGCTTGTTAGGTTTTTACCACTTATATTATGTATCTTTTGGGAATGAAGTTTGTCAATACATGTTAATTATCATGTCAATTAATTTTTTATATAATATTTTTTTATTATTTAATTGTATATATATTACTATTAGTAATCAATATTAATACATAACAACAGCCGTTACATTAGGTGTGCATCTAATTTTTGGCGTTACATTAGGTATTCAACTACTTTTTAAATTGGCGTTGCATTAGGTACTCATCTACTTTTTGGCGTTGCATTAGGTGTTCATATAGTTTTAAAATTGGCGTTGCATCAGGTATTTACCTAATGCAACGCCAAAGCTTTGGCGTTACATTAGCTTACTATGTCGTTGCATTAGACCTAATGCAACGCAAGAGAATGCAACGGCCATTTGGCGTTACATTAGGCCTAATGTAACGGTTTTTGGGCCCTAATGCAACGAAAATTGGCGTTACATTAGGTCAGAAATGTAGTAGTGACCCTAAACCCTAAACCCTAAACCCTAAACCCTAACCCCTAACCCCTAACCCCTAAACCCTAAACCCTAAACCTTAACCCCTAAACCCTAAACCCTAAACCCTAACCCCTAACCCCTAAACCCTAAACCCTAAACCCTAAACCCTAAACCCTAAACCCTAAACCCTAACCCCTAAACCCTAAACCCTAACCCCTAAACCCTAACCCCTAAACCCTAAACCCTAACCCCTAAACCCTAAACCCTAAACCCTAAACCCTAAACCCTAAATCCTAACCCCTAAACCCTAAACCCTAAACCCTAACCCCTCAACCCTAACCCCTAAACCCTAAACCCTAAACCCTAAACCCTAAACCCTAACCCCTAAACCTTAACCCCTAAACCCTAAACCCTAAACCCTAAACCCTATAGTGTATACCAAGGGGCATCAGTTCAGTTGGTAAGAGTATGTGGCTTCCTCCGGGAGGTCCAGAGTTCGAACCCTGCAGAATGCAACTAGGTTGAAAAATTTAATAGTGGGCAAAAAACCCCCTCCCCTTTGTTGGGAGTTAAATTTTATGGCCTCGGGGCAGCTGATCAATCTTGAGAAGAGTGGTTTTTATGTAGGAAAGCGGATGAGGAACTTCGAGGTGGATAACATTCGACGTTGGTCGGGATGTGCACATCAACAATTCCCTTTAAAGTACTTGGGTATTCCTTTGTTCAAGGGGAGAACACAGCGGATTCATTTTGCGGAGCTGGAGCAGAAGGTGATGAAGAGGATAAATGGATGGAAGGCGAGGCTGCTATCTTTCGGAGGTAAATTGATTTTAATTAAGTCAGTTCTTAGCAGTATTCCCATTTATTCTATGGGAGTTCTAAAGGTACCTAAGGGAGTGATAAAAAAGATTGAGGGGATGTTGGCAAATTTCCTTTGGAGTAGTGGAGGTTAGAAACGTCCCCAATGGGTGGCTTGGGATAAGGTTTGTAAACCATTTCAAGAAGGCGGTTTGGGGGTGCGTTCGATGGGGGAAGTCAACAGTGCGCTATTGGCCAAGTTGGCATGGGTTGCTAAACATGGCACTTCCTTGTGGTCTCGGTTTATTCGGGAGAAGTATGGGATGCGATATGCGGACTCTAGTTCACATGCTTGGAAGGCTGCTTCTTCTCTATTGCCTCAATTGGAGGAATGCTGCAGATGGATCATTGGTAGAGGGGAAATTCGGTTCTGGTTGGATGATTGGTGTGGGGAAAGCATTGGGGGCCCTAATCCGGTGGATCATACGCTTACGGTTCGGGATGGCCTTTCTGTTATTGATGATTTATGGGATTTGATTCCGAATCATTTGCATGATAGTATTCAGAGAGTCCGTATTGATATGGATATGGAGGACAGGGTGGTTTTTACTTTGACAAAATCGGGTATTTTCGAGACTTCTGCTTGGTGGGAACACTATCGTCTCCGGAGTCCTTTAGTGGATTGGGGAGCTAAGATATGGCATAAGCATATCCCGACCAAGGTGAGCGGTTTCTGGTGGAGATTGATGCATAATGGCCTTCCGGTAGATGCTAGATTGGAGGAGAGGGGTTTCAATATTCCACCGAGATGCGTTTGCTGTCCTTTGGGTGGAAATAGAGAGACTATTGAGCATTTGTTTCTTCACTCGACGATGGCTCTCACTTTATGGCAACATTGGTCCTCGTATTTTGGTATTGGGTATCATTATACGGACTTACAGCATTTATGGGAGATTTGGTGCAGGGGTCAATCCAAGAGATCGCAGATTGGGTTGGTGCGTATGGGTATCATGTTGTTTGTTTGCTGGGGATTGTGGAAGGCGAGATGCAAAATGGTGTTTGATGGCAAACAGATGGAGAGTGGAGCTATCATTGATGGGGTTCATCATGATTTGTTGGATATGTGTTCATCTTTGGTTCCTAAGGGTAAGCCAACAGCGGAGGCCCGAGCCATTTTATCGGATTTGGGTTTAAGGGTGGCAGAGGTAAAGTGTAGGAAGATTAGAACGCTAAGATGGGAGCCTGCGCGTGATTACTTCTACACTCTAAATACGGACGGTTCTTCGGTTCATGGCGTGAGCTCGGGAGGAGGAGTCATTCGAGATTGGAGGGGTGGTTTTATTGGGGCTTATTCCAATTTTTATGGGATGGGAACTAATATGCAGGCAGAGATTTTTGCCCTTCGTGATGGTCTAAGGTTATGTCGGGATCTTCAATTAACATCTGTGCAGGTGGAATCGGATTCGTTGGTGGCTGTTGGGATTTTGAGAGGCCAATTTTATGGTCCTTGGAGATATTCGTATGAGCTCAGGGAGTGCAGCGGTTTAATGGGTGGTTTTGGCATTAGACATGTTTTAAGGGAAGCAAATGGTGTAGCGGATAGGCTTGCAGCGATTGCCCATGATCATCGACAACATATGATATATTCTATGGCTCATGAGTTGCCGGGGGAGGTGGTAAAGGCTTTAAAGTTTGATGATGGGGGTACATATGTGGTCCGTCATTGACATGGGTTATTTGGATTTTGTGTCTTTGCTGGTGGAATATTGCTGTTTTGCTGGTGCCATTGCTGATGTTTACATGAGTTTCTATGGTTGTTTGGTTGCTCGTTACATCAATGATTTGGGTCAGATGGATTTAGGATGTTGGTGGATGTTTTATTTTTGGTTTCTGCTGAATTTTTGGGTGTTTATGTGGATAGACAGTGATATGGGACAGATTTTTTGGCTTTTGATGGCTGTTTTGCTGAAGATTTTCTGGTGTGAAGCGCCATGCTTGGAATTCAAAATGGATTTTTCTGTCCAAGGGATGCGGCTGTTCCAAATTGTGATGGCTACTGAGTTTAGCCATGATTTATTTGGGTTTAGGATATGCATGTGCTGGTGGCAAAGATTAGCCATGTGTTTGATGAAGTATCCCGGCTTGCTGAAGTTAAGGCAGCGGATTGTTTGGCCTTGTTTTGCTGCAATTTCCTTGCTGATGTGCACGGCAATTGTGGGTCGTAATTATTATGCGACAGATTTCATGGCTTCTGGTGGTTGTTTGGGTCAACAAAACAGTTTGGTTGTCGGTGTTGGTGAAGTGCTTGCAAAGGCTTGGCTGCAATTTATGTGGCTCATATTTATTAGACGACAGACTTCTTGGCATTTGTTGGATTTTGGTATATGGCACGGCAGTGTATGGATTTCAGCATGGCCGTGCCAAATTGTTTTTTCAATTCTGGAGTTGCTGCCTTTGGGGAGCGTCCGCTCCCATTTCAATGGAGCGTCCGCTCCCAAGCAGATTGGGCTGGGCTCCTTGGCGGGTTGGGCTGGTATGTGGATATGGGCTTTGGATTGGGCTTTGCTTGGCATTGTCTTGTTTCTCGGCCAGGTTATGGTTGGTTTGATTAATGTTGGGATGGATGGGTTTATTTTATTTATTTTGGTTTTAGAGTTGGGAATTTTAATACCCGCTCACTGATGTAATATTTTCTTTCATCAATAAAATCTCCCAGATGTCGTTCTGGTTTAAAAAAAAAAAAAAAAAAAAAAAAAAAAAAAAAACAAAAAAAAAAACCTATAGTGTATAGGGTATAGGGTATAGTGTATAGGGTATAGTGTGAGGACCCCGACCCGGAACCTACACGTGTCCCGAGCTGGAGCGTCCTCAAACTAACCCAAAATATCCTATACTTTTAAAAACTTTTATTTAACTTTCAAATATAAAAACAATTGTTAAAAACCATCTCGAAATAACTCTACACCTTTTCATCAAGGAGTAATAGTTGACTAACTTAAGAAGTAAGAAACTAATTTAGTTACAAAAGGGCATTGGTTATAACATAAAATTAAGATTTATAAATACACCCTCCATACGAATTATACAAAAATACACTATCTACACCAATCTAAACATAACCCGACAATTCCCAAAATACCACTTCTAAACTCCTTTCCGCCCTTACTTGCCGGTCCACCCGTGTCTCGGAATCTAAAACAAGTAAAGGGAGAGGGGTGAGAATAAATCTCAATGAGCTATTATGGATGCAACAAGATGCCATACAAGATGCAACACGTAGCATGGCAACACATAATCGTGCACATCTCACATAATAGTAAAACAAGAAACACATTCCGTTACCTTTGTTTACCTTTCCCGTCCGAACAATAAGTCGTATAAGCGTGGGTATCAATACTCCACTATGTACGTGAATGCATATCCACTGCACCCGATATCATGTAACCGAGACAGTTATGCTTATAACTCATCTCTCGTGAACCGCTTAGGCATATTCACATCTTATAAAACCCGTCTCTCGGGGAAGATATAAGACATCGGCATTCCTATGAACCGACCGCACATATCCATGAAGCCGAACCCCGCCTGTGCCGCAGCAGAGGGGAGAGGTCACAGTATGATGAATCTTCAATCACTTAGAGAACAAATCAATAACCGATTGAAATCCATTATACCCCCAATCACATAAAATATCAACACGTTCAAGCACATAATAGATACTTGAAATATAATCCACAAACGGGATGAGAAATATAACCACATGGTAAAATATACTCATGCTAAATCCATACCATAGTGCAATAATCATGTAACACACTATGCATAGTTCCAACAATGTATAACATTCCAAGTAAGGTACAATATCATCAATAAATCCACAAATGGGATAACAATATAACCCTATAATAAACCTATCCACACTTGGGATAAACATACAACTTGTCAAATATTCCACACTTGGGGAGCCACATAACACTTGCCAAATAATCCACAAAGGGGATAAACAATATAGTCACATGGTAAAATAGAATATCTGGAAATGATCATTACATATTTAGTTTATAAAACCAATTCCATTTGAGAGATCACCTAAAAATACTCAATTTGGACTCTTGAACCATCCAATTTCGAGTCCGTATGAATTAACTATGATTTATTCAATTTCCACTCAACTTCTAACGTACAATACTACCTGCTGTAACCAAATCAGATTTTTGGGACATAAGGATAACTTCTTTAGCTATGAAACCATCACATTCAGAAAGTACTCAGAAAAACACCCAATTTAGACCCAAGAACCATCCAATTCCGATCTAATATGATTAAGTTATGACCATCACAAGATTGCTAAACGAATTCCCGGTTCGAATTGAAGTTAGGATTTCTGGGATCTTGGGCGACCGCCCAAACCTCTTGGGCGACCGCCCAAGAGGGTTTTCAAGGAAATGTGAGTTTACGCCGGCATGGGCGGCCGCTCGGCCCCCTTGGGCGACCGCCCAAGCCTCCTGCCGGCCCAAACTTAGGTTTTTAACCCCTTTAACCCTAGTTCTTCCTTCCTCTACCATTGATTATTCAAGAACACCCAAGAAGGATTCTAACCTTACTTATCTCATCTTAAATCATCCAAACCCAAGATAACATATACTTAGATTATTTACCACTTAATTTCCCACCCATTTCATGTTTAACCTTTCTAGATTTTCTTCTTTGAACATTAACTTCAACCTATCTCATTTACTAAACATCCATCCCCCATTAAAGTTTCCAAGGCATGAATTAATCATCTTAATCCAACTCAACACATTTTCTTACACTCTTAATCATTTCTTATGAACAACAATAACATTCCATAACATTAACTAATTCCCAAACTCCAAGAAGGTTTCCAAGGTATCAAACAACCATTATAATAACAATCACAACATCAAATCATTTATGAGCATACAAAGAAAGGAAGTCATAATAACTCACCTTAGCCAATGCAAGATGAAATGAAGCTTTCCTAGGCTTGAACAACTCCTTGAGGTGAATCACTCACAAAAGGACACTTGGATTTAAATTTGGTTGAGAAATAAACTTGGTAGGAGTTCTTGAAATGGGAGGCTTCCACCAAGCTTCCATGGAAAAGTGAAAGAAGAAGAATGAAGAAGAAAATGAAAGTGAGGGGAAGGAGTACAAAATGGGTAAGGAAGAGAGGGGGGGCCGGATTAGGGGGAAGGGTGAGGGAGTATGGTGTGTTGACTTGGGAAGGATGGAGAGTAATTTAGGGAAAGGTCCCCCCCCTTCCCACACCATACTTCCACCACACAATTCTTTCACTAAATTAAAATAATTCCTCCCAATCCATAACATTTTATTTGTTCATTTTATCACCACTCCAATCTATTACTTTATTTATTTTCTATTCTTATTTTTCCTTTAGAACATTATTTATTTCCTTATCATTTTATCCTAATATAATAAATTACAGATAAAAATGAACACATAATATTATCATTAATAGTAAAACATATAATTTTATACTAAAACTAGTGCCTAGGGTTAGGGTCGTTACACTCACTCCCCCTTAAAGAAAATTCGTCCCGAATTTGACTGGTACTTACCTAGATGTTCAACTCACCTCGATTACTTACGTATAACTCAACTTCAAATTCTTCCCACGATTCCTAATTCCATTAATAATACGATATTACCACCTACCTTGTTCCATGAATACCATGCAATTATCATTAACCCGAATTTTCACGACCTCAAAATATACATAATTAAAAGTATTACAACTTATGTCACCAATTACATTACAATATCACATTAAACTTCAAATACTCTATAAACTTCTCCAAGCCAGTCTATAAGTCAAATCACCAACCCTTTCCAAAGCTTCAAATGGATTAACGAACTCTGGCGCCAATTTTCCTTAGGCCTTGCCTCTCCAAACTCACCCCAACAAATTAGAGATCGATATTTTCTTCCCAAACTATGCTTCATACAATTTTATCTCAATGATATAAGGTTAACTACTATTATACGCACTTAACCACTGGTAACCATACGCCCTATTGACTACTAACCTCCATTGATCATGCCCGTAGCATATCATCAACCATAAGTAATTATCCCTCAGATTTTCATAAGATTAAACTTAATAGCATCCCTACATTCTAAAAGGATCTTTCTCCAATGATTAATACATCCAATCCATTTATCACTATGGGGTTTATACAATCGAATTATCCCCTAACATATGTGAGGACTCTATCAATCAATATCTCATTAAACTATATATAAAGAATAGAAATACAATCAACTTCCTATAAACAAAACAACATACTCCTCTTTACTTCCAAGATAACCAAATCACAAAACCCATCGTTTTAATACTCTTAAGTTCAACCTAGAACTCTAAGTATTTTAATAAATCTTCTAACGTCAACATTCTATTATCACCATTCAATGTTCCAATTATGTTCAGGACTAGTGACAATTCAATATTCAAATTGAAGGGTTGGCCGCCCACAACGGAGCCGATCCAACTCCAAAACAAAAAGCAGGAGTCTATTGTGGCCAGACACAATAATAACCCCACATTTATCAAATCATTTCTCGGACCAAAACTTGAACACAATTAATCATTATAGGGAAACTAGGTTGCTTTTCTACTTGCTTCCGTACGAACTATAACTTTAAAGTAACATGTCTTTCGAAAATTTACAACACCTTTCAGAATTTCAAATGATAATATAAAAAGAGATCCAAAGAGACCCGAATGGTTTACTTATTTAAAACCGGCCCATACCGGTTTAATTAACTAAACCACTCAGAAATTTCAAAGGATTGATAAGCTAACAAACTAACTCGAGTGATTTAATTATCTACAACCGTCCCATACCGGTGGTAGATAGTTAAATTACTCACGTATTTTACTTTACACGAAAATGGTTTCTTGACCTTATTAAATCAACTATCCCCGAAGGGCACAATTGCTCATACCGAAGTTCAACACACACTTCAATTGTTAAAACACAATTAAACAATTCCAACATAATATTCTTGTTTAACTTCTATTTATAGTATAGCCACCATTCACAATATTTATACTTAACTAAATTCTCTTACAAGAAAACACAATCTCGCAATACTATTACTATCTCCGATAAATAACACTAAAACAATCGTTAAGATTATAAGTCGGTTAAATCATCCTCAATTCAATGATTCCTCAAGTTAAACATTCAACACTTTTACTTAATTTGAGTCATCTATTCTTTACCTTCGATATTGGAATTATACTTAATAACAACATATTGTAAACATCTAGTTTCCGATCAAATACCATAATTTCTATATAAGAAAATAAAATTGGAACTCACCTAGATCAATTATCCCCAAATTTCAATTAAACATTAACGGTATAATCTAGCTTACCTCCCTATAACCATCAACAACTCAAAATCCGTATAACGTAATATCTCCCAAGCATCACACCAATCCCTTATGTGAGTCACGCAACTAAGTCAACCTATACGGTGTAATCATCTTAAAGTACCCTTTCTTCCCATAAGATTCATCCTCATTTTCCTTCCTCATTTAATGCTAATCGTCTTTCAAAATAACCACACACATATATTATCAATTTCTGAAGTTGATCCTATAAATCACCAATAACTACATCTATTATACTTCTTCATATTTACCCTATTTACCTTTTCATAACTAATACACAATCCACAAATCCAAACGGTCATACTAGATGTAAATGTTGTCCTAAGTATATCCTTAAAGCAAATATTTACTGTAATTGTAACACTCCGAAAAAATTCAACTAATAACCATTGAGTATCCTACAAATTTCTAAAATCGAGTCATGCAAATTATCAACAAGTGATAACGAATACTTATTGCTTACAGTTACCAATTTGAGATCTCTATAACCTTATAATTAACCACCAAGTATCATCTTTTCTAAATACAGTAACAATTTATCCTTACTGAGAATCGCTAAGCTAGATATCTTCTTTATCAACTAATTTCTCAAGTTGAATCATCAATTCCATCATCCCACTTTGTATACTCTATCTAGGGATCCGAATACCGAAATAGTGACTTATCTCTACTCAGCTTCAATATCCTGGTATGATACCTGATGAAAATCCATTTTTGAAACTCACTTGCAAAACACCACTTAGTCAACTTATAGGGTGATATTACTTACAAAAATATCTGATTTCCTATTCAATTTAGTAGCAAGACTTCAATCAATCTCTCCTTAGAGAATACTTATAGCACCTAAGGCAAAGATATATTAGTTCTATAAGATCTCTTACTCACGATAATTTATAACTCATAAAATCTCACTTAGATTATCACTTTCAATACTAGTCTCATATATCTAGTCTCCACCACGAGACACCAATGTATCAATACTTACGCAAGTTATACAACCAGAAACCACTCTTAATTAGGCCATACTTTCGACATTTACACATATATGACATAATAGCAAATAATGACTTATCCGCCTCAACCACACACGGAGGCAAGTCAAACATAGATAAGGAGACTCGCTTCTTGCGACAGTCCTCCCCTAACACCACAACTACTCAAATAATTCAGGTCAATATAATCAAAAATTCTCGGATTGGTAACTCGACCAATCCAACGGCAATACATGCCCACGTATGGATACTTCAAAACCACAACCACCCTGATAAACAAGAATGATTCGAGGTACTCTCCCATAGGAGTAAAACCTCCAGCACATAAGGCAACCTTTAGGCCAATTATGCAAATAACAATGAAATGTAATGCTACATGAGAATGAAATGAACAGGGATTTGTAAAAGTATGAACCCTAACTCCTGAGACAGGTAAAATATCTCAAATGATGGTGGAGGAATCTATCTTTCCACCACCCACCTTTCCTTAATTCCTTGGATGGTCAATATCATTCTCTGTCTTTGGACAAATTCCTGCATTAAACTCTCGACGTAAGTTATCGCACACTCTCACTCAGCTAGACTCTACCCGAGAACTCTAACCGAGCTCTGATACCAACTGTGAGGACCCCGACCCGGAACCTACACGTGTCCCGAGCTGGAGCGTCCTCAAACTAACCCAAAATATCCTATACTTTTAAAAACTTTTATTTAACTTTCAAATATAAAAACAATTGTTAAAAACCATTTCGAAATAACTCTACACCTTTTCATCAAGGAGTAATAGTTGACTAACTTAAGAAGTAAGAAACTAATTTAGTTACAAAAGGGCATTGGTTATAACATAAAATTAAGATTTATAAATACACCCTCCATACGAATTATACAAAAATACACTATCTACACCAATCTAAACATAACCCGACAATTCCCAAAATACCACTTCTAAACTCCTTTCCGCCCTTACTTGGCCGGTCCACCTGTCTCGGAATCTAAAACAGTAAAGGGAGAGGGGTGAGAATAAATCTCAATGAGCTATTATGGATGCAACAAGATGCCATACAAGATGCAACGCGTAGCATGGCAACACATAATCGTGCACATCTCACATAATAGTAAAACAAGAAACACATTCCGTTACCTTTGTTTACCTTTCCCGTCTCGAACAATAAGTCGTATAACTGTGGGTATCAATACTCCACTATGTCCGTGAATGCATATCCACTGCACCCAATATCATGTAACTGAGACAGTTATGCTTATAACTCATCTCTCGTGAACCGCTAGGCATATTCACATCTTATAAAACCCGTCTCTCGTGGAAGATATAAGACATCGGCATTCCTATGAACCGACCGCACATATCCATAGAAGCCGAACCCCGATGCGTGGCCGCAGGGGGAGAGGTCACAGGTATGATGAATCTTCAATCACTTAGAGAACAAATCAATAACTGATTGAAATCCATTATACCCCCCAATCACATAAAATATCAACACGTTCAAGCACATAATAGATACTTGAAATATAATCCACAAACGGGATGAGAAATATAACCACATGGTAAAATATACTCATGCTAAATCCATACCATAGTGCAATAATCATGTAACACACTATGCATAGTTCCAACAATGTATAACATTCCAAGTAAGGTACAATATCATCAATAAATCCACAAATGGGATAACAATATAACCCTATAATAAACCTATCCACACTTGGGATAAACATACAACTTGTCAAATATTCCACACTTGGGGAGCCACATAACACTTGCCAAATAATCCACAAAGGGGATAAACAATATAGTCACATGGTAAAATAGAATATCTGGAAATGATCATTACATATTTAGTTTATAAAACCAATTCCATTTGAGAGATCACCTAAAAATACTCAATTTGGACTCTTGAACCATCCAATTTCGAGTCCGTATGAATTAACTATGATTTATTCAATTTCCACTCAACTTCTAACGTACAATACTACCTGCTGTAACCAAATCAGATTTTTGGGACATAAGGATAACTTCTTTAGCTATGAAACCATCACATTCAGAAAGTACTCAGAAAAACACCCAATTTAGACCCAAGAACCATCCAATTCCGATCTAATATGATTAAGTTATGACCATCACAAGATTGCTAAACGAATTCTGGTTCGTAATTGAAGTTAGGATTTCTGGGATCTTGGGCGACTGCTCAAACCTCTTGGGCGACCGCCCAAGAGGGTTTTCAAGGAAATGTGAGTTTCGCCGGCATGGGCGGCCGCTCGGCCCCTTGGGCGACCGCCCAAGCCTCCCGCCCCCCAAACTTAGGTTTTTAACCCCTTTAACCCTAGTTCTTCCTTCCCTCTACCATTGATTATTCAAGAACACCCAAGAAGGATTCTAACCTTACTTATCTCATCTTAAATCATCCAAACCCAAGATAACATATACTTAGATTATTTACCACTTAATTTCCCACCCATTTCATGTTTAACCTTTCTAGATTTTCTTCTTTGAACATTAACTTCAACCTATCTCATTTACTAAACATCCATCCCCATTAAAGTTTCCAAGGCATGAATTAATCATCTTAATCCAACTCAACACATTTTCTTACACTCTTAATCATTTCTTATGAACAAACAATAACATTCCATAACATTAACTAATTCCCAAACTCCAAGAAGGTTTCCAAGGTATCAAACAACCATTATAATAACAATCACAACATCAAATCATTTATGAGCATACAAAGAAAGGAAGTCATAATAACTCACCTTAGCCAATGCAAGATGAAATGAAGCTTTCCTAGGCTTGAACAACTCCTTGAGGTGAATCACTCACAAAAGGACACTTGGATTTAAATTTGGTTGAGAAATAAACTTGGTAGGAGTTCTTGAAATGGGAGGCTTCCACCAAGCTTCCATGGAAAAGTGAAAGAAGAAGAATGAAGAAGAAAATGAAAGTGAGGGAAGGAGTACAAAATGGGTAAGGAAGAGAGGGGGGCCGGATTAGGGGGAAGGGTGAGGGAGTATGGTGTGTTGACTTGGGAAGGATGGAGAGTAATTTAGGGAAAGGTCCCCCCCCTTCCCACACCATACTTCCACCACACAATTCTTTCACTAAATTAAAATAATTCCTCCCAATCCATAACATTTTATTTGTTCATTTTATCACCACTCCAATCTATTACTTTATTTATTTTCTATTCTTATTTTTCCTTTAGAACATTATTTATTTCCTTATCATTTTATCCTAATATAATAAATTACAGATAAAAATGAACACATAATATTATCATTAATAGTAAAACATATAATTTTATACTAAAACTAGTGCCTAGGGTTAGGGTCGTTACATATAGGGTATAGGGTATATAGGGTATAGGGTATAGGGTATAGGGTATAGTGTATAGGGTATAGGGTATAGGGTATAGGGTATAGGGTATATAGGGTATAGGGTATAGGATATAGTGTATAGGGTATAGGGTATATAGGGTATAGGGTATAGGGTATAGGATATAGTGTATAGGGTATAAGGTATAGGGTATAGTGTATAGGGTATAGGGTATAGGGTATAGGATATAGTGTATAGGGTATAGGGTATAGTGTATAGGGTATAGGGTATAGGGTATAGTGTATAGGGTATAGGGTATAGGGTATAGGGTATAGGGTATATAGGGTATAGGGTATAGGGTATAGGATATAGTGTATAGGGTATAGGGTATAGGGTATAGTGTATAGGGTATAGGGTATAGGGTATAGATAGGTATAGGGTATAGTATATGTGTATAGGTATAAGGTATAGGATATAGTGTATAGGGTATAGGGTATAGGGTATAGTGTATAGGGTATAGGGTATAGGGTATAGTGTATAGGGTATAGGGTATAGTGTATAGGGTATAAGGTATAAGGTATACTCCCTCCGTCCCAGCGAAAGAGCCATTTATTTCCTTTTTGGGCGTCCCATTTAAAAAGCCACTTTCCCAAAAAGGAAACCTTAAATCACTATTCTCTCCACTCATTCTCTCTCCTACTTTACTTTTACACTCACAACATTATCTTTCTTACATCACCTCCCACTCATTCTCTCTCCTATTTAATTTTTCATACTCACAACATTTAAACTTTTTCTCTTTCCTACATCACATTTCTTATTTTGCGTGTCGGACAAATTTACCGACTCTTTCGCTGGGACGGAGGGAGTAGGATATAGTGTATAGGGTATAGGGTATAGGGTATAGTGTATAGGGTATAGGGTATAGTGTATAGGGTATAGTGTATAGGGTATAGTGTATAGGGTATAAGGTATAAGGTATAGGATATAGTGTATAGGGTATAGGGTATAGGGTATAGTGTATAGGGTATAGGGTATAGGGTATAGTGTATAGGGTATAGGGTATAGTGTATAGGGTATAAGGTATGGGATATAGTGTATAGGGTATAGGATATAGTGTATAGGGTATAGGGTATATAGGGTATAGGGTATCGGGTATAGGATATAGTGTATAGGGTATAGGGTATAGTGTATAGTGTATAGGGTATAGGGTATAGGGTATAGTGTATAGGGTATAGGGTATAGGGTATAGGATATAGTGTATAGGGTATAGGGTATATAGGGTATAGGGTATAGGATATAGTGTATAGGGTATAGGATATAGTGTATAGGGTATAGGGTATAGGGTATAGTGTATAGTGTATAGGGTATAGGGTATAGGGTATATTGGGTATAGGGTATAGGATATAGGATATAGTGTATAGGGTATAGGGTATGTAGATGTATAGGTGTGTGGTATGTTGTATAACAGTAGTATGTGGTATAGGTATGTGGCATAAAGGTATAGTGTATAGGGTATAAGGTATTAGGTTTAGGGTTTAGAATTTATTTATTTTTTCAAAAATAATATTTATTGACTCATATTTATTTTTTTGAGAGTAATTTAAAATAACTTTCATATTTTATATAAATAAAAATAATGGCATTATAAAATTAAAATTAATTAATATTTATGATTTATTTATTTTTTCAAAAATATCATAAATATTTATGATTTATTTATTTTTATATAAATAAAAATAATGATATTTATTAAATTAAAATTAATAAATATTAATGATTTATTTATTTTTTCAAAAATATAATGACTCATATTTATTTTTTTGAGAGTAATTTAAAATAACTTTCATATTTTATATAAATAAAAATAATGGCATTATAAAATTAAAATTAATTAATATTTATGATTTATTTATTTTTTCAAAAATATCATAAATATTTATGATTTATTTATTTTTATATAAATAAAAATAATGATATTTATTAAATTAAAATTAATAAATATTAATGATTTATTTATTTTTTCAAAAATATAATGAAAACAATTATATTTATTAATAATAGCGGCGAAAATTTCCGTCGCTGAATTTAAAATCGCGGAAATTTTCGTCGAGAGTGCCATGTCATCGATCCAGGTGAGCGTACGTATAGTTTAGCGTCGGATTCACAGCGACGGAATATTCCGCCGCTAAATATTAATTATAGCGTCGGAATTTAATTTCCGCCGCTATAATTAATATTTAGCTACGGAATATTCCGTCGTCGGAAATTATAAATACTCATTTTATCCCTCGGATATCAATTACGCCACATTTCCCTCTCTCTCTCTCCCGCTTTCTCTCTCTTCCCGCTCTCTCTCGCGACTGAAGAAGAAGAAGAAGAAGAAGCTCTATCGCCGCCGGCCCGTCCACCTCTCCACCGTCTCCGTTCGAGGCCGCCACGCCGTCTCCGTCCGTCCACCTCTCCACCTCTCCACCGTCCCGTCTCGAGCTCTCACGCCATCTCCTTCCGTCCGCCTCTCCACCGTTTTTCTCTCTCTTGCTCTAATCAAATCAAGGTAAATGTTTCGATTTCTTTCAAATATGTAGTTCTAATTCGAGGATAGGGTGTTAATTTGTTGTGAATATGATTTCTTCCTGATTTTGCATGACCTATTTTGGTTTCTGTTCTGGGAATTGGATTTGCTGTCTGTTCTGGGAATTGGATTTGCCTAAATGATTCAAAACCTAATTTTAAAGGGGGACAAGTAGTATTGAAAAAAGGGGGACAAGTCAATTTGTTTTGTGCAAAAATTCATTCAAACAAGAGCAATTATCGTCAAGAGAGAACAAATTGGATTTGCTGACTGTTGAACACCTCAGTATGAAAAAGTTATTTACCATAATGTGCAATATGTTACTTTGTTTATCATCATGCTCATATTATTACTGCAGTATAGTATGGTATTCCGGTTGATATACATGTTAGATTTGTTGATTTTTGATTTGTGGTGGGACTTTGGTGTGTTGTGTACATCATGTGTTGTTACCAAGAGATTATTCCTTTATGGGATGTTATTGGATTGTTGTGGGTGCCTTTTATCTTTGTAATTTTGGTTGCCCACAATGTGTTTGATGAAAGTTTCAAGAGGGTACATAGAGAGTAATATGATATTTGAGAGCACTTAATCCTTGTTCTTTTTATGCTCCTATTACTTTATGTGTTGGACAATGAAGACATTGCTTAATTTAAATTCGGGGGTGGAGATGCTTTTTTTTGTTTTTTTTTTTTTTAAGTTTTTAGTTACAAAAAAGTTTTTTGTTTGAGTTTTGCTGTGTGCTTTGGCCTTTATCCATGATAGTAGAATTGATCATGCATTCTTAATTAAGTTTATTTTCCATTTTTTTGGACTTAAATGGATTATAGTTTTGAAAATATTATATGGCTTCTTACCACTTCTTTTGGGGATTTTAACTAGGTTTTTTGTTCAAATTTATAATGATATCGCACACGAAGATAGTTTGACTGAATTTAGGTAATTTGAGCTTTAAAATGAGGTACTTTTGATACATTTTTTCCAATAATATGAATCATATATATCATGCCTTAACCCTACTCACTTTAACAAGATTTAACTACCTAAAGGTGGATAATCATGAAATTGATTCATGCTAGTATTCACACATAGTAAACATAAATCATGCAACTATATTATTAATGTCTTTCGAAACATGAAAGAATTAGGAAGAATAATAACAATTTTGATAACCCAACAAATATATTAAACTAATAAAACAAATATATTAAACTAATAAAAGTAAGCACGAATGATCATGAGTTGAGACTTTAATTGATCTCAATTACAAACAAATAAGTAAGAAAACTGTGGATGAAATAGTTTAGGAACATCTAGTTCTAGATCTCATTTTGGGGCGATTGACGGCATCGCGGACGGTGATTATGTCGCCTACGTTTGAGCGCCTGATATCAATCCTGGTACCCTAGATGCACCTTATATGAAACAAATTAGGATATAGTTTCGTATCCTAGTTTGTTACATATTTAGTAATATTAATCGAATAGAAGAAAACATATGTTAGTAATATTAACGAATAGAAGAAAACATATGCCACTATAAAGAAAACGATAAATAACCGTACTCATAATCAAATATGTAACATGTTATATTTAGTAAACATAACATGTTACATATTTAGTAAACATAACATGTTACATATGCAACAATTAGATAAGTTACTAAATATCTAATTTTCAAGTCTTTTAATCCAACTCCACTACTATCACGTACAACCACTACCATGGGGTTATGAGCTGGAGTGGAAAATCTCGTTTTTGCACAAGCATTAGGTCCAAAGATTGAAACTTTGAAAGTAGATTTAGCAAATCAAAACAAGAAAATCCCCAACTTCAGCTGGTAGAAGATACAAATATAGTTGGGGATTTTCTTGTTTTCTCGATTAATTATAATAGTAAATCTACTTTTAAAGTTTCAATCTTTGGGCCAAATGCTTGTGCAATAGACTTGATATTTTCCATCAGTGTAACATGTTATATTTAGTAAATATAACATGTTACATATTTAGTAAACATAACATATTACATATGCAACAATTAGATAAGTTACTAAATATCTAATTTTCAAGTCTTTTAAAGTCAAAGGGGGAGGAAGGGGGGTGAATGTATCAATAATGTAACATATTCAACCGCACACTACCTTAGTGGTTCTAGATCCCATTTTGGGGCGATTGACGGCATCGCGGACGGTGATGTAATATCGCCTACGTTTGAGCGCCGATATCAATCCCGGCACCCTAGATGCACCTTAGGGTATTGTGGTTGGTGGTTAACATCTTAAAATATAAATAAGATGAGAGCCTTTCTCACCACACCTATCAAAATCCGTCCATCTTTGATCAAGAAAGATAGAGCAAATAAGTTCTTGTCGGTTTGAAGCGAAAGGATTTTCTGTTTAATAAGAGTTTTTCAGATTTCGCCACTTCTCTTCTCTCTAAGGATCTCAAACATCACGCCCATGTTCTTGTCGGTGTCTGTTTTTACTTTTCACTGGTGCATACGGTGCAGTAAAAACAAGGTAACAAGATATAACACCAGTGAAGAGAAAAAACTTTCCTCCAATTTTTTTAATCTCCACCTTCCATTTACTCGAGATCTCGATTGCAAATCTTCCTCATGAGCTTGAAAGGCGGCGGTGTTGCCCTCAATCTCACGGTTGCTTCGCATGTGCAACCGTGAGATTGAGGGCAACAGCAACACCGCTCAGGCTCATGAGGAAGATTCTCGCAATCAGATCTTGGGTAAATGAAAGGTGGAGATTGAAAAAATTGGAGGAAATTTCTGTTTTCTCTTCACTAGCGTTATACCGTTACCTTGTTTTTACTTGTGACCGTATATCACCAAATAAGAGTAAAACAGCACTAAGCCAAGACATGGCCGTGATGTTTGAGATTCTTAGAGAGGAGGACAGTGAAACTGGAAAAACCTATATTAAACAGAAAATCCTTTGCTCAAACTGACAAGAACTTATTTGCTCTATCTTTCTTGGTCTAAGCTGAGATAGGGTTTTGATAGTTGTGGATGATAACGACTCTCATCTTGTTTACAAATGTTAATTAGAAACACCCTATCAAGAGGATGAAATGCCAGTGCCACCTAACATTTCATCAGCTAATCATCCATTAGATGATGTCACTCATATTCCTCAAAATGTTGATGAACCCGAGGAGGATATCTTACCAGTGAATTTGCCAACTCCCCCGCCTCGTTCAGGTCATCTCGCGCACATTGATATTGATGAATCAGAGGAAGAGGAAGAGGAAGAGGAAGAGGAAGAGGAAGAGGAACCAGAGTTTGATTCATCAGAGTCCGAAGACGAAGATGAAGAACTCGAGTTTTGTAGTAATTCAGAGTCCAGCATGATGATGGGACGAAGATTAATAATAGTTTAAAGTTTAAAATTGTATTGTGAATGCTTTAGATTATTAGAACTTTAAAGTTTTATATGTATTGTGAATGCTTTAGATTATTAGAACTTTAAAGTTTCATATGTATTGTGAATGCTTTAGATTATTTTTAATATCCGTCGTTTTATATATATTGTGAATGCTTTAGATTATTAGAACTTTAAAGTTTTATATGTATTGTGAATGCTTTATATTATTAATAGTTTAAAGTTTTATATGTATTGTGAATGCTTTAGATTATTTGAACTTTAAAGTTTTAGATGTATTGTGAATATATTGTTTCCTATTGTTAAAGTTGTATATTTTAATATTTTTACTGTAATACGTATATATGAGTTCTAGTAGAAAGGGCAAGGGTAAGAAGACTAAGCCTATTTACACATTGACATCGGGACGCAACCGTCCCGATCCGGTAGCGATGATGTCGACCCTTCACGCAAAGAGTACTAGCTCCACCTCTGGGCCGGTACTCGACTACCGTCGATTCCGAGGGGAGGATATTTGTCGAGATATCATCACTTTATGACCGAAGTAACTCTTCATTAATTTGATATAAGTTGGTTCCTTTTTGCTTTATATATAATTCATTATTTAAGTTAAAATGTTATTGTATAAATATACTTGGCAGTTTGTAGGTGGATACCCCACCACAGTGGACTAAGATCGGCACATCCGGCGGTCTCGAAAAATGACCGAGTTTTGGCCCAACTGGAAAAAATTGCCACAGAGGCGTAAGGACGATGCGTGGGATGAGTTTAAGGTAATGTGTTAATGGTTTTTATTTAAAACTTAAATGTTAGTTTGTTATTAAAATGTTATAATTAATAATGATTATACTCTTTTAGTTTTGTAATGTTATCATTATATGTTGTAGGCTAAATATTATTGGGCGCCGTACATCGCCGATGCGACGGCTAGATATGTTTTCGATGAGCGTGCTCACAAGCTATTTAAGGATTTTATTTGTAACATATTTATCTATCCTTAATTAGTTTAATTAACAATGATTATACTCTTTTAATTTTATAATGTCATCATTATATGTTTACGAGATATTCATATTTTTTATAGGTACCACGAAGAAAAATTATTATACTACTCGGCTCGCGGGAGAACAACCCTTGTGTCCTACTTTTATGACCGATGAGGTGTTTCGTCAATTTTGCGAATATTGGGGGTCGGATGCGGCGAAGGCTATATCCGAACAGTGCCAAGGCCAATAGAGCAGCTCCTGGTCGGCGGCGCGCATACCGGGGGGACGCTCACTGCCGCCGAGCATCACGACCGCATGGTATGTATGTTAATTTAAATGTAGTAGTGTATGGATGCTTTTAAATAGGTTTATGTACGTATGTTAGCCGGGAGCCATGTCGATGCTATGAAATCCATAGTTTTAGTGTAAATGTAGTGTATGCATGCTTTTAAATCGCTTAAATGTTGCATTTATACAATTTCAAAGTAATAATCTCGCTTATTTTATTTATAGGAAAGGGAGTATGGTCCGAATATCGCTTTGTGGATGTTTACGCTAGCACCCATATTCGAATTCTACAATGCCCGATCAACCTCCGCAATGGGTCGACGATCGATCTCGCTATCGCCTTTGTAAGTAAAACTACCATTAAAATGACTTGATTTTGAATATGTAAATTTATTTATGTACCTTACATTGTGTATATGATTATAATTGTTTGTTTTATTTTGACAGCCGCATATCAAGCCGCCGTTGTTCCTCGAAGGAACGCCTCCCGGCGAAACTCCGTCCCTTCGTGCTCGATGTTTGGCACGAGGTCACCTCTCGTGGACATCCAAGGAGAGGAGCCCGAGTGTTAGGGATGGGGATTACGGCGGCAATGCCCGTCGACGTCGACCGCCGTCGGCGAAATGTAGCCCCCCACGTTTCATGATCCGAGGGTCAACACTCCGGAGGCCGCGCTGAGGAGGAGAAACGCGAGCGGCAAAGCCTCGGATGCTTTGCAGCTCGTACGCAGATGCAGGAGGAGAACGATCGACGTCATGCGAGATTCAAAGACAACATGCAGAGACTCAAAGACAATTGGCGCCGTTGATGGCTCATCTCGCCAGACTCCCTGTGGTAATTTCCAGGCGTCCCCAAAGGTTGATTGCGGATTTTTTTAGACATTTTTGTATTAATTTATACTTGTTTGTAAACATTTGAGACATTTGGTACCCGCGGAGCCCCTCCCCGCCTCCCCCGCTCCACCCCTCTCCCCCTCTCCCCCTCCCCCTCCCCCTCTCCCCCTCCCCCTCTCCCCCTCTCCTCCCGAATTGGTACGGTGGTATTTAGTTTTTATTTGGTACGTTGATATTTGAATTTTAGTTTTTATAGTTTTAGTTTTATAAATTGAAATGTTATATCGTGTACAAGAAATTTTGGTTTATTGATATTTTAAATTATTTTTTTAAAATTTATTTCGTAATCGCCGACGGAATTTTCCGTCGCCGAAATTAATGCCGAAATAAAAATTAATTAAATAAATTAATTTCAATGACGGAATTTCCGCCGCTATAATCATTTAATTTTTATTTAATTTTTGATTTCAACGCATGAAACTTCCATCGCCGTAATAAAATTTAAATTAAAATTAAATAATTTCAATGACTAATTTCTCCATTAATTAAATAATTTTAAATTTTAATTTAAATTTTATTACAAATGACGGAAATTTCCGCCGCCGAAATTAATTTAATTAAATTAATTTTTATTACAAATGACGGAAATTTCCCGCCGCGAAATGAAAATTTAATTAAATTAAATTAATATAGCAATGAATTTTCCGTCGCCGAAACCATTAATTCACCGGCGGAATTAAATTCCGTCGGTAAAAGAAAAAAATAGCGGCGGAAATTGACCCGTCGGAGCACTGCGACGAGCTGGTAGCGGCGGACCACCGACGGAATTTTTCCGTCGGTGATTTATTTTAGCGACGGAAATTTAATTTTAGCGGCGGAAATTTCCGTCGCTAAATGACCTTTTTCTGGTAGTGAAAGGTTTGCATCGATCTGAGAATTTTGAAATGAATCTGGTAAGTGCAGCAATCTTTCCCGTCAACCTTCGGATGTCCTTGACAGATTGAGGTGATGACAGGTTGATAATAGCACGTATCTGTTCTGGGGCGGCTTCAATGCCTCTTTTAGTAACCATGTAACCCAAGAACTTCCCTGCCTTCATTCCAAAGTTGCATTTAGCCGGATTTAGTTTCATATTGAAACACCCAAGATGTCAAAGCCTCGAGAGAGGTCTTATGTGGTCTTCGGCTTTCTTGGACTTTACCACCATGTCGTCGATGTATACCTCAATTGTGTCCCCAATCTGATCTTTAAACATCTTGTTGACGAGCCTTTGATACGTTGCACCTGCATTTTTTAGTCCAAAAGGTACGGCAATATAACAATAAATACCTGTGGGTGTTATGAAGGCGGTGTCCTTCGTCGATGGTTCCATCCGAATTTGTTGAAATTGAGGATGCGTCCATGAATGTGAGGGAGTTCATGTCCGGAGGTTGCATCAACTAACGAATCTATGTGCGGCAAAGGAAAAGGATCTTTGGACATGTGCTTTGTTTAAGTCGGTGAAGTCGACACAAACTCGCCATTTCCCGTTTCTCTTCTCTACCACAACCACGTTTGCCAACCATCTTGGATAATCGACCTCTCGTATCATGTTGGCTTTGAGTAGGCGCTCTACCTCTTCCTTGATGATCCGGTTTCGGTTTCGCAAACTTCCTACGTTTCTGGTGTACCGGTTTGAAGCTAGGATCTACGTTAAGTTTGTGAGTGATTGACATCTTTGCCGATGCCCGTCATGTCATCATGTTTCCAAGCAAAACTCTTTATTCTCGCTTCTTAATAAATCCACAAGCTTTTCTTCTATATCTCGATGGGATGTCGCCGCCAATAAGTACTTTGATGTCCGTTGTAAGGGTCTTGCAATACTTCTTTCACATCATCCTCCCTAGCTTCCGTGACTTCACGTACTTTCCTCGGTAATTGCTATGCTTGTTTTGGAGATTGTCGACGCCTTCATTGAAGTTTTATAACATTCCTTGGCCACTGTGATCACCGTAAATCTTAGCGACACCCCAAGGTGTTGGAAACTTCACACACCGATGGTAAGTGGAGGGTACAAACCTTCATTCCATGAATCCACCTGCCTTCCAAGAATGACATTATAAGATGTTGCGCAATCAATTACGCAGAACCGTTCCATGGTATTGAGGCCCTTCGAGTATATAGGAAGCTTTATCTCTCCCACCGTTCTTTGACTTCCCCACCGAAGCCTACCAAGATCGAGGACTTCTTAATAATCTCTCGATTCTGGGATGTTCATTTCCTTAAGAGTGCCCAACATAATAAGATTTACAGAGCTACCCCCATCAACTAGCATGCGCCTGGATTGTACAATTGGCGATCCGCAAGGAGATAACTAGACCGTCGTGATGGGGTTCCAGAAGTTATCTCGATCACTTTCACAAAGGTGATCGGATCCTGGCAGGTGTCGACATCCCGATGTCTTTCCGCTTTTCCTCTTTCGACTCTTTAGCATGTCGCTTTGCCGCAGAATAGGATGTGCCACATATTTCGAACCTCCGCCGATAAAATTGATCACCTTCGTTGATGCCGGGGAGAGACCGGTCTTTCGGCTTCACGAGGAGCTTCCGCATTTTCAGCCTTCTTCTTCCTAGATCCCAAAGAACTCCTTAAGATGTCCTTTCGAGAGCAAGTAACTCGATCTCCTTCCTTAGTGCTATGCAATCTTCGCAACATGTCCAAAGTCTTCATGGTAAGCGCACCATTTTGATTTGTCACGCCATCCCGTGGCTTTGTCCGTCTTCTTTCGCCATCCGGCTTTGTCCCCAAGGTTGCCCATCGCACGTAGTATACCCGAAATGTCACGTAAAAACAATAATAAAAAATGTTAGGTACATTATCGTTATCTTCATCCTCACCGTCTATTGAGTTAATTTTGCTAGTGTCAATTCTCGGATAAGGATTGGAACGGTGGTTCCTGCGATGGGACGATTCAGTCTTTCTGTCGGGGTTGTCATATGTCGACATCTTGGATGAGGACTTCGATCACCGCAGCTCGTCTTCCTCCGCCTTATGAATCTCACCGCCCGCTCCCGACTTCTTCCAACCGCTTACAAGGAGTCATCACCAAATCTTGATAATACTGTGAATCTTTCTTCAGCCCCATTTTGAATGCTTCTGTGGCTGTCGACATGTCAAGATTGGGAATTTCTAGCACTTCCTTATTGAACCGGTGGACATAATCCTTTAGAGTTTCATTAGGCCGCCTGGGTCACATTGTAGAGATCACTTGTCAACCTTTCAAATTGTCGATCGCATGAGAATTGGTTATAGAACATGTTGATAAGTCAGGCGTAAGAACCAATTGAACCTAGAGGTCGCCTAATCAACCATTTGAGGCCGGTCCGCATGTGGTCGATCCAAATCCCCGCATGCTGTGCCTCCCTGAATTGAAGAGGAATATGAATTATGTCCATCTTTTCTTGATAGTGTGTGACATGCTCCTCTCGGTCCGTGGTGCCGTCGTACAACTTTCATGATGGTACTGAATCGAAACGCTTTGGGATGTCAACATTTGCAATTGGCTGACAAATCGGGATTGATTGTAGCGCTTTTGAGTCACAGTTGAATTGGAGGAGTTACGCCCGGCACGTTCATTATCGCCTTCGAGATCCCGCATCCTGTTTGGCTAGTGGGTTTCCTGCAAAAGGGTCGCCCATAGGAATACGATTGAAATTATCATTATTAAAAAGATTATTTAGCAAACCGTAGTTGTCCGTAGTAGTTGTGACAGTAGTGTTGTCTATGAATGGAATGAACGGGGTGAATCCTCGCGGAAGATGGCGTCAATGGGGTGTCCCCTGCAAGGATGTCGACATCATTAAGGATGTCGGCGGATGAGTTTGAGGAGGACTCGCCCATTGGGATGAATTCACTCAAATGCAGATCCTCCGGTGTTGTCAAAGTTGAGAACCCTTGCACGCAGTGGTGATATGTTGTCAAGCCGAGACGCGATGAGCTGTTGATCTTTCTGCATCTTAATCATGGAATTGGTCAACACCTTCGAATTGCTGTCTTGCTGGTCCAACCTTTGATTCAACTCCGGTCGATACTTCGGATGTCGCATCTACATTGGAAGAGGTTGTTCCCTTGTGGAGTCTTCGTAGGTTGAGTTGGCCGAGGTCCAGTCCGAGGAGGTGGTGGTAACAATGCCGGTTCTCCCTCCCGATGTGGAAACAACGGCGGACTCTTGTCGGCGGCGGACACATTGGGGAGGTGCGGACATAATGAATTTACTTAGGAAATGATCCAAATAATCGATAAACCACGAGGCCCCTCGGTGGGCGCCAAATTGTTTTGGTAGAAAAAACAATAGAGTTGAATCTTAACTTTGTTTAGTGTGTGGATTGAACAATAAGGAGGGAACTATGGAATTCGACTATATGGAACAAAAGCAAGAAAAAGTAATAATGACACCACGATTTGTTAACGAGGAAAACCTTGGAGGTGACAACCTCTTTGGAAAAAACCCCGGGAGTTAGGTCTCCAACCTTAAAAGTTTCACTATGATGATTATGAGTACAACTTTGGAAGAGAATAGAGAGGATTACAACCTGGCCTCGTGTAGAGCGTGTGTGCGTGCCCGAGAGTTAGTGTGTTCCATCTCCATTTCCCCTTATATATAAATAAGTATGAAGGAGTCAAATACGGTTCCTACAATCTCGGGATATAAGCTTATCCTTTCAACCTCCGTGAGACCAAGTCGCCCTAGCCGTTGAAGGTATGTTGAACGTGTTGGAGAATATCCCGCATTTCTTCTCTCTTAATTACTGGAAGATAAGAATAAATATATTAGGAAATATTAAATAAGTAAATATTAAAACAATACTTACAGTGGAATGACATTTTAATATGCAGGATCAACTGAAGATGTCACCATGCTGAAAAATACCCACAACAGGAGTGTCACGGCTTTGAACCGCATTTATGACACTCTCATAGGCAGAGTCATTGAGCTAATCCAAGACAGGATCAACAATATCATCATCGTCAAGAGGTCGACCGAGAGAAGCAAGATGGTCGGTGCAAGATTTTATATCTTGCATGTGTTCAGATATTGTGTGAGAGCCTTTTGTTATGGATCGAAGTCTGTCCTTAAGCTTCTTAAGGTGACCTTTGGAAGGGTTTGCGTAAGTCTTGGCTAGTGTTTTCCAGGCGGCTAGGGTTGTAGCGCATTGGGAGATGAGAGGAACTAGGGAAGGAGAGAGAGTACTTGCAAGGGCCCTAAGTATTAGTTTGTCTTGCCGGAACCAGGTTGTAGAGGCCGGATTAGGGGTGAGTGTTGCAGTTGTGATGGAGTTGGTGGCTGGGGTAGCGGGGGTACCTTCGGTGGTGATAGCGGGTGGGAGATATTGCGGAGGAGCAAGGTGGGAGCCATCGATGAACTTGTGAAGATCATGCCCAGGAGAGTGGCTTCCATTTGGATTTTCCATGAGAGATAATTGGAGGGGGTTAGTTTAAGAATATGAGAAAGAGAGATGACGATGAGAGGGATTGAAGGCTCGGCTGAGTTGGGAAGAAAGGTATGGTCAGAGGAGGCCATGAGAGACGGCGCGGATTGGAAGACAATGAAGAACAGAAGAATTAGGGTTGAGTCGAAAAATTTTGAATCTTTTTCGCTCTGATACCATATAGAAAGAGAGAATTATTGAGATAAAAAAGTAATCCTTCCATTGTTTATAAATTGATATATATACAAGTCAAGAGTTCTATAACTAGTACAAGATGTAAACAAATCACGTATGATATTTACAAGCTAGAATTAAGGAGGTGATATACAATATTAATATTAGGAAGATATTGACATATCTTCATCAAATAGAAGTGGCTCATGTGCTTATAATCAAGGTTCTAAAAAGCGCTAGGCGGATGCTAGGCGGCGGAGCCGAGCCTAGCGCCTAGGCGGGGACTAGTCGGGATTAGTCGGGACCTAGACGGGGCTTAGAACTAGGCGTTGGAGAGGGGCCTAGCGCCTAGGCGGGGCCTAGACGCCCTTAGACGGGGTCTTTTAGAACACTGCTTATAATTGTGGAAATATAGAAACGACCTTCAAATGAAACAGTTACAAAGACAGTTGTATGAGATCAATATTGAGAAAGTAATCTATGTCTCTTATCAAAAACTGCTTAATGCATGTTGAGTGCCTAACACTCTTAATGTCGTAGCCCAAAATTTGATTCAACTCAAAGTATTTGGGAGCTCGGTCCACATGGAAATTCAAACTCTCCCTCAAAAGATTGTTTCACCCGAAAGTTTAAAATCTCAAAATAACAATACAAACAAAACTTTGTCAGACCAACACAAAAAGTGGAAATTCCTAAACAGGATCCATAGATATCTGCAATTCAAGTACCCAAATAACAATCCAAACAACTTATTATGAACTGAGAACTTATATTAACTTCAGAGGACGACAACTTATGTTCTTGAAGAAATACTGGCATGGGGCAGCTCTGAGTATGTGACAAACCATCAGGTGTATAACAAGAAAACTAGTCTGTCTAAATTTTTCCCTATCCAACACATTATTCTAAATAATTGAAAACTCCTCATAGCAATACATTAATAAAATTAAATCAAACATCTCGTAAAATAAAACCCTATTGTACGTTTAGCAGAGAGTAAAACAATTGTATTTTCGGAAATTTCTACGAGGAAAAACAAAGGGTCAAACGGTATTAGATGAACGAATTGAAGGTGTAAACCAAACAGGTCGAGGAAGAATGGTCACGAGAGGCATGTCTTCTTTAAAGCATGAAACTTTTTGTATTGAACCATCCCCGATGTTATAAATCCCAACGTCATGTCCTTCGTGTATTCCACCTTGCCAATCGATGTTGTCATCGGAGATGCTATTCCTGTTGCATTCTGGAAAATCAATTGTCGAATAACAACTGCTCTGATTTTTACCTAAAAACACAACATTCTCCCCTATATCCCTCACCTTATTCCACTCATTTTTTTCCTCGTCCAATTTGTAAACATTAAATTCTTCGGTCCTATAAAAATGGTTGCCATCATCTTCGACGACATTGTTGTCAAAGTCATTACCATTATCTTTGACGAAATTCTCATGTTGAGCTTCTAAAAGGCTATTGTAAAATTTCACCCCTCTAGAGATGAACAATAGTGCCCCGTATGTGTCGACAGCCAAGTACATTACATGGCATATGTTGATACCAGATGGTGGTTCATGAAATATCGTGGCTTGTGGATTCTCTACATCGAAAACACAAACCCTACCGTTGCAATTGACAAAATAAAACTTGCCTTTGGTGTAAGCGACGTCGTCTTGTGGAGGTATCAAATCGTGTTCGACTTGAGTCCACTTATTGTCGCCAATTCTACAGAAGACCAAACGACTCAACAATCCACATAATGCCACAGCTATGCAATCTTCTTCTTCCGGGTTGTTTGATAGGATGATCTTAACCGTGAAAAATTCCTCAATGTCCTTGAGGCTCATCCTACAGCTATAAATTCCCCTAATAGTAATTTCTTGGCAAATATATTCACGTCCCACATCCTCCCTATTGAAACTTAAAATGTCGGGCATTGTTGTAACGGGAGGAAGTTCTATACGTTGTTTCGTGAGGGGATTAAGCATGAATATGGCGGGACTAACATCTTCCACCATTATCAACCAACCGTGGGATGATCCGACGCACTTCTTACCATGAGCCTGTGGAAAATAAAGATGATGGATCTTATTCTCCATGATACTAAAACAGCGGCGACATTGAGATTGAGATTGACCGTGTTGATCATGATCACAGGGCAGGATCAACCAAGGAAGTTGTGGACGACAAAAAATTGACCCTTCTTGCTTTTTTATAAGAACACTAAACCAATTGCTACATACGGCAGCAAGGCGAGTAAAATCTTCCAATGTTCTAACCTTACTCGCAATCAAACGTAGTAGATCATTGTTCAGATTGGACCAATCACTCATTCTTAATTATCTGTAAGAAGAGGATAGTCAAGTATTGATGACTGGAGTGGGGATGAAAGAAGAAGAAGAAGAAGAAGAAGAAGAAGAAGTAGGAGAAGGGAGGCCTAGCTAATTTACAAAGAAAAAAACGAATTAAGAAAGCTGGGCTCCGAATCCGTTCACCAGAAGGAATAGTTTATTTCCTATTCTTTATCAGATCCTAATTAAGAAAGCTAATACAATAATTGCAAGGAATTAGGAATCCTTTCTGTACAAGGAACACTTTGTAATGCCAAAAATATTTAAATTAGGAATCCTAATTCCTTGCAATTATTGTATTAGCTTTCTTAATTAGGATCTGATAAAGAATAGGAAATAAAATATTTAAATTAGGAATTATTGTATTAGCTTTCTTAATTAGGATCTAATATTAAAAAAAATGAATTTTTATATTACTTGTATTATAAATTTATAATAAAATTGTTGTTTTAGCTCCAACATAATATTACATCCTCTTACTTCGGATCCATGTTAAGAAAGATAATCCGAAAGTTGCAATGGATAATTAAATTAGGAATCCTTCCTCTACAAAGGAGCACTTTTTACAAACTTTGTTTTATTTATTTTTATATTGTTTGTATTACAATAAAATTACATTAAACTAATTTTCTAATTTTTAAAAATGAAATATTTATTTTGGAATTGGCTAAAAAAAAAGTGCTACATATTAATTATGAAACGGAAGAAAGAGTATTTTTGTTCATCCGTCATTGATGTATTGATGTAAAAGGGTTGCAGCGGAATTAAAATAACTAGTAACCGGATAGGCTATTAATCGAAACAACGATCAATTGACCCAATTCGAATCCATGAATTAGGGTTTGGCAAGATTAACACCTAAAAGATGAGAACCTTGAATAACAGAAGGAATCCATCCTCTCGAAGGAATCCACCTTCAACAAGTCAAGAAAGACTCACAATTGCAAAGCAATCAAATTAATTTTATTAATAAAAAATAGTCTAATTTTCGGAATACAACTTTAGGCCTATTTTATAGTGCCCATAAAACTTGAAAAATACTCCTAAACCTTCTAGAATTACTCCTAACCTATATGGTAACTTAATAGGACTCAAAAACTAATTAAATCTCCTCAAAATCTACTATAAAATTATCTCTAATCAACCTATTAAAATTAATGACGAAAATAAGAAACAAAATATAAACTAAAACAAAATAAATCCTAAAATACTAATTAAAATATAAAAATAATTAATATATTTGACTTCGTCAAATGTCCTTCCTACATAAGTCATCATCACATATAGTCCTATTTTGAAATTGATATCAACTTGAATGAACGGAATATTGAACAAACATTAAAGGAAAAATATCTTAATGAAACCTTAAACTTAATATCAACACAAAATTAAATCAAACATCTAGTAAAATAAAACCCTATTGTACGTTTAGCAAAAAGTAAAACAGCTGTATTTCAGAAATTTCTACGAGGAAAACGAAGGGTCAAACGGTATTAGATGAACGAATTGAAGGTGTAAACCAAACAGGTCGAGGAAGAATGGTCATGAGAGGCATGTCTTCTTTAAAGCATGGAACTTTTTGTATTGAACCATCCCCGATGTTATAAATCCCAACGTCATGTCCTTCGTGTATTCCACCTTGCCAATCGATGTTGTCATCGGTGAAGTAGATGCTATTCCTGTTGCATTTTGGAAATTCAATTGTCGAATAACAAGTGCTCTGATTTTCACCTAAAAACACAACATTCTCCCCTATATCCCGCACCTTATCCCACTCATTATTTTCCTCGTCCAATTTGAAAACATTAAACTCTTTGGTCCTATAAAAATAGCCGCCATCATCTTCGACGACATTGTTGTCAAAGTCATTCTCATGTTGAGCTTCTAAAAGGCTATCGTAAAATTTCACCCCTCTAGAGATGAGCAATAGTGCCCCGTATGTGTCGACAGCCAAGTACATTGCATGGCATATGTTGATACCAGATGGTGGTTCATGAAATATCGTGGCTTGTGGATTCTCCACATCAAAAACACAAACCCTACCGTTGCAATTGACAAAATAAAACTTGCCTTTGGAGTAAACGACATCGTTTTGTGAAGGTTTCAAATCGTGTTGGACTTGAGTCCACTTGTTGTCGCCAATTCTACAAAAGACCAAACGACTCAACGATCCACATAATGCCACAGCTATGCAATCTTCTTCTTCCGGGTCGTTTGATAGGATGATCTTAGTCGTGAAAAAATCCTCAATGTCCTTAAGGCTCATCCTACAGCTATCAATTGCCCCACAAGAATTGTCTTGGTAAATATATTCACGTCCCACATCCTCCTTATTGAAACCTAAAATGTCGGGCATTGTTGTAACAGGAGGAAGTTCTATACGCTGTTGCGTGAGGGGATTTAGCATGAATATGGCGGGACTAACATCTTCCACCATTATCAACCAACCGTGGGATGATCCGACGCACTTCTTACCATGAGCCTGTGGAAAATAAAGATGATGGATCTTATTCTCCATGATACTAAAACAGCGGCGACTTGGACATTGAGATTGACCGTGTTGATCATGATCACAAGGCAGGATCAACCAAGGAAGTTGAGTACGAGTCATTCTTAATTATCTATAAGAATAGTCAAGTTTTGACGCAAGAAAAAGAAAAAGAAGGGAGGCTCGGCCTAGGTAGGTAAGAGATCGTGGCGGGGAAGAATGGAAGGGATAGAAAAAGATGATTCATGGAAACTAATTTATAGTTGATTCATTAATCCAAAGCCTGCATGAATTAGGAGCAGGAGCAATAGTTTAGGGCACGTGTGTAAACTTGGTAGGTTGTTGAGATAGGAAAGGAGTATATATTTTGTTATATATTTGTATAAGAGTAGATCTTTATTGAGAAAATGACTCTTTTATTTTATAGGTAACATACTTTACTTCTTTATATCAAATAATGCAACGTAATTCTTAGTGTCTAAAAAATACATCGTACTTTTATAACATTTTTCATATAATGCAATTTTCAAGTTAAAAAATGGGTGGCGTTAAATATAATTAACACCTTGTGACGAAATTAACACGAACTAAATATTTAACGAGCGTTAATGCCCTTTTTTTTCCTCTCGGAGAGATTGAAATCATAATTTATATCTTTATTTATATTTTTGAAATCATAATTGATATCATTATAATTGGTATGCTTGTGCAAATAATCTTCATAATTAGTATTTTTTTAAGATAATGTTTTTTTTCATGCATAAATTAACATATTAAATTTTAATATTTTATTATATATATATATATATATATATATATATATATATATATATTATTAATTAATATAATATTGATTCCAATACAATTCTCTTTAACCAAATCGTTCTTAATTTTCCAGCTTTAATTCCATGGCGTTGCCGGAAAAGCCACCGGAATAAATCATTATCCAACCCTCCCCATCTTCTTCACCTCGCTTCCTCAGACCCACTTCCAATTCCAATCGCAAGATTGCAATTGCCGTCGATCTAAGCGACGAGAGTGCCTACGCAGTCAACTCGGGTCAGCCCGTAACTACCTCCGTCCCGGCGACTCCGTCATCCTCCTCCACCTCCGTCCCACCTCCGTCCTTTACGGCGCCGACTGGGGCGCCACCGTCGTCGCTGCCATTGCTGGTTCAGTAATCGGAAACAATGGAGGAAGCTTTAAATGTAGGAGATGGCTTGGAATTTATCGATGAGGTGGGGAAGTTTGGGGGCGGACTTGGAAAGTGAATGAGGCGGCAATTCATGACAGGGAAGGGGCACCGGAATGAATGGGGTTGGAAGTGAGGTGCCGAGATCATAGGGGTGTGGATGATTTGGTGGAATTTTCGATGAAGATATGAAGACGATTGTGGAAGTGGATGGTTGGCTATGGAGGTTCATTGGCGGCGGGGCGGTAAGGTTAGGAGACGAGGGTGAGAGATGATGTTTTGGTGTTTGTATTCTATCATTCTTATTCAACAATTATGGAGGTTGATTTAAAATTCTTTAAACATTAAGGTTAAATTTGAAAATTTCAATCTAACTTTGGTTAAATTATTAATGTTCGTTAGTTAAAAAAGAATTTGATTGCATTATTTGATAACCACTTAAAAAGTACGTTGCATTTTTTAGACACTAAGAAGAAGTACGTTGCATTATTTGATATCAATGAATAAAGTACGATGCATATGTTGGTCGATTGCCCGATCTTTATTATCTTTCTACAAGTTTGTATATCACTAGGATTCCTTAGTACAATCTCTGTTTTCAAATACTGTTTGAAGAAAAAGACTTCAAGAAACATAACAAGAGAGAGAGAGAGAGAGAGAAATAAACCGTGTAAATGTGGTTGTTCTTTAGATACATATCTCAAGAGATGTTACGAGCAGGCACCCCTGCCTGGAGTTTTGTTGATCAAGTCTGTAACCCTTGGGATGAGCTCTTTAAACGATGGCCGAAGTTGTGCATTGCTGCTTGTTTTTGTCAATAATTAATATGCATTCATTTTTACGAGCAGGCACCCCTACCTTCTTTGTCAAAAGCATCTCATTGAACTCTACTGATACCGAATAGGCTTAGAGAATAGAATGACCGAACGATAATGACAAGAATCAATTTCGAAAGCTTCAAGTTTTTCTTTTTCTATTTCATATAATCAAAGTCTGCCCTAATATAATAACCCTAGCTTGTTATTTATACTAATAATAAGAATATTCTAGAAATATAAAATAAAACCCTAATTTAATAATAAGCTAAAACCCTAAAACTCATAAGAACAAATCAAGCCCAAAAACAAGCCCAAGGCAGTTGCTCTGCTTGCAGCCTTTCTGCCTTCGTCGTTGCTCTGCTTTCAGCCTCGCCCGCCTGTTGATGAGGCGCCCGCCTGGCCGTGGTTGAGGCGCCCGCCTCCCTTCCAGCGCCTCTGTTTTGTTTGCTGCGATACTGCATCATCCTCCCCTCCTTAGAAAAGACTCGTCCTCGAGTCAATATTCTCGATATGACCACCACAATACTCCGAAAAATCTGAACTCCATCCGCAAAAGGAATTTGATGCCCTTGACGAACTCGAAACTTCATTGTCGTTGTGATAGTGTCCATCCAATCAGCCCAATGCGTGGATATAAAGAACTCAATAATTAATTTCTGAATGATGTATCGAGCAAAAGAACGGGGAACATACGTGTCAAACGGATCCGTGTACCCAAGATCAATGGTAACCGTTTCAAACGTCCACACCAAGTTTGCCCCTTGATTAGCAACTACTTCCTCTGTCTCCTTATCGGACCCAACAACTGATTCAACGTCATCAACAAGATCGGATGTCATTGCTTGAGGAACATCACCACGACACCCATCAAACATAGGTGGTTTAGACCAATCAACAAGATCTTCTTGACTTGAAGAATCGATCACAAAACCTTCTTTAACATTAACAGTATCAATCCAAGAATCAATCGATTCTTCCGGACTTGCATCAAACAGAGGGGATTTTGACCAATCAACAAGGTTTTCCTTACTTGAAGATTCAACAAAAATACCCTCTTTGAACTCAACAGTATCAATCCAAAAATAAACGGAATCATTAGGAATGGCCTTACCTTCGATTTCCGGAATTTCGATCCTCCTATCGATCTTCCTCGAATGGTTAGCTTCATACCTATCATGAAGTCCCTGATTTTGGCCGAGGGAATCCATCCCCTCTTGATAGTACTCCTTTTCCTCGGCTGGAACAACCGGATCTGAACCCCTCAGTATGTATTTGGACGCCCAAAATAGAAAGTGTGAAGTAAGTATGTGGACGGAGGGAGTATATGTTACTTTCAAATACTACTCCCTCCGTCCCACACCAAGGTTCCTTGGTGTGGATTTCACGTTTTTTAAGATTTTTTTTTTAAAATAGGTAGAAATTAGAGGAGAGAGAATGTAAAAAATGTGGGGTAGGAAATACTCCCTCCGTCCCACTTCACTTGGCACTAATTTCCATTTTGGGTCGTCCCACTTCACTTGGCACTGCCCAAAATGGAAAAGAATATTCACTATTCCATCCACTCATTCTCTCTCCTACTTCACTTTTACACTCACAACATTCACTCTCCTAACTATTCCTCCCACTCATTCTCTCTCCTATTTAATTCTTCATACTCACAACATTTAACTTTTTCTCTTTATTACATCACTTTTCCTTAATTTCTACACTCAAAAAGTTGATGTCAAGTAAACCGGGACGGAGGGAGTAGTAGTTAATACTAGTAATTGATTTTTTTGAAAGTGTGTAGAAGATTAGAGGGGAGAGAATGTAAAAGTTAAAAATATTTAATAGGAGAGAGAATGAGTGGAAGAAATAGTAAGTTAATAATGAGTTTTTTTGTAAATATGTTATCTTTATAAGGATATACTGAATAATTTTTTTGTAAATATATTAAATTATAAGGATATAAATATATTCAAACTTTCCATTTATTATGAAAGAAAATCTTGAAAAAGTAGAACGAATTAAAAAGAAAAGTAGTGGGACGAAGAAGTGGGACGAAGTGAGTATTGGACAAGTTTCGTATATCAGACAAAATAAAATGGGCCAGCCAATCTTGTGGTTTGTTGTAGGTTCAAACTTTAATAGAAGCGCGTTAAGCCGAAGCAATTGTACCTTGCGGTTGATTTTAATTTTTAAAGGTCAAGATGAAGAATAGAAGAGACCGCCGTCACGTAAATCCATCCAACCGTTAAAAAGTAAATCTCTCTTGCTTCTAACGTAAGCTTTCATTTAATTATATCACCGTTACAAAGCAAATAAAAACACTCTCCAACTCTCATTTCACTTTTCTTTCAAAAAACTAAAACTATAACTTCCCTAGGACTCTCTCTCTCTCTCACACACACACACTTGTCCCCACTCATTTTCCCGCTTCCGTCCCGATCTCAAAAACACACGCACACATAAACACACGACGAGCCCTAACAAAATCAGTTACTTGTTTCCGTTGAAAATCTTGTAAGTTAGTGTCAATGACACTGTTTTTGGATTCATCTTCGACGGTTACAGCTTCGATGAAGCTCCATTGATCAAAGAAAGTCTTAATAGCAATCTACTTCAACCCTAGAAATCAACTCCCGAGGTTCTTTTCTTCTTCTTCTGATGTATGTAACTTTCTTATTAATCACCTGCGATTGAGATTGAAATTGAGATTGGGATTGTGGTTTTAGATTTGAATTGATTTGAGCCGTTACTTTTGATTCATTTTTGAAGTAGAAATCGCTTACTTGATTGGGTTCTGATTTACTGAAAATGGTATATTGAATTTTGCGGTGATGTTTGTAAGTTGTTCGAGTTCTTTTTTGGGCAGATTGATGTTGAAGGCAATGAGGTGCTTTTGAAGCTGTTTTTGTTGAGGGTTTTTGCTTATTGGTGAAAGTCTTATGCTGCTATTTTTGAACCCTAGGTGGTTCGTTTTTTCAATAAATTTTCCTTCTGATTGAACTGAACTGTTACTTTTGAAATGTTAAGCAAAAATCACAAATTTGTTGAGCATTATTAGCTAAAACGACACCCAATTTTATTTTTTATTTTTCTCTTTAGCTCTTTGAGTTTTATGGTAAGTTGATTGAATGTTGAGGGCAGTGTGGTTGTTCTTGAAGTTGTTTGATTTGGTGAGTATTGTTGTTTGGGATCTGGTAGTGTAATATATTGAATTTGGTTCGATTTTGATTGCAGTTCACTGATTAAAAGGTTATAGGAACCGTCATATCAAATTTGGGGTTTGTTTTCTCCTTTAATATGCACTATTCTTATCGAACAGCTGAGATTGAGTTTGAACAGTTACATTTGGAAATTAAAATCATGTCATTTACCTGATTAAGTTTAATTTCTAATTCGGCATAAATGTTGAGACTTGCTGTGATTTTCATTTTATTTTATTGGTTCAGCTTCTTGAGGTTTGTTGGTAGGTGAAATTTTTTTGAGGCCAATGCAGATGCTTTTGTAGCTGTTCAATTTGTTGATCATTGTTGTTTGGGATCTGGAATTGAAATTATTGTGATTTTGATTAAATGTGACTGACTGCCCTAATTTTAGGGTGAACTCGAACGTAGATCAAGGTTGAAATTAAGATGGACGATATTACATTGGACTTAACAAAGGAAATCGGTTTTTCTTGTTCTTCTTCTGTTTCTGATAGTAGCTGTGATGCAACTACTCCAAGATCTTGCTCTGGTCGCGGGTATGCTTATTAGTCTTTTAGTGGTTCTTTATCTTGGAAAGGTAAATGGTTAATGTTTTGGGGATTTTAATTTTAGGAGGAGTGGTGGTCCAAGTAAACGCTCGTCCCAGGCTGGATGGACTGAGGAAGAGGTTCGCAGCTATTCGTTGTATTTTAGCTCCGTGTCAGAAGTTTTTTTTTTCTTAATTTAACATGTGGCAATGAATTTCTCTGTTTTCCTTGTCTCGAAAACTGAGGTGGTTCTGATTAAGCAGTGTTAAGTTATAATGTCTGTTATGCGTACCTTTTTCATGGATGTAATGACTTAAACGGTTGATGTAAATTGGTTAAGTTGGTGTCCCAAAAAAAAAGAACAAAGAAAAAGAAAATAAAGGAGTGTATTAGCAGTTGGTAAATTTGATTAACAGAGTAGTACTTCGTATGGGGCTCAGTGTCAGTCGATTGCTTTTGCTTCTTTGCTGAATTTACATTTGTGATCACATTTGGAGTTCTGATGTGGATTGCTTCAATTTTCTTCTCTGGTAGGATAACTTGTTGACTGAGGTCGTACAGAAGTTTAATGGGAGGAACTGGAAGAGAATAGGTGAGCTTGCCAATTCGGTCCTATGCTTTAATTTATATACTATACTTTTTTCACATCCGATTGGCCATCAATAATGAGTTCATTTTTCTATGTTTTCACATATTGTAAATGTTTTCACTTTTTCCTTTGGGGATGGGAAGGTAATCCCCTGTGAAATCATTGTCTTCCACCCTTCACCCCCAACCATTTTGACCAAAACTAAGTTAGACATAGTACTAAAGAAAAATATGAATAAGCATAACTTGTACGATGACCTTGCTTTGGACCAAATCGAATGTTGAAAAAGGTTTCATGTATTCGACCCCAACCCCAAGTGATTGTGACTAAGGCTGAGTGTTGGGGAGTGAGTGAGTGAGTGGGGTGTTTGAGATTTGGTTGAATATAAAAAGGGGATGCTTGTCATCCTTCAATGATTACTTCATTATACTTGAATGATGGAAATTCGTACATTATTCTTTGTGAATGTTTTGTTAAGGATGAAAGGATGCCTTGGTAAAAGAATATGCTGACTAGTATCATATATTTTCGTCTGTGTTGCAATTGAAGAAGTTCTACTTATGGAATGCCGTCTTAGCCTATTAAAACTCTTCTCTTCTCAATGCATAGCAGAATCTGTTTTTAAATGGACTAGCTCTGGTTATGTTGGTTCAATTATAAATTATTAAAGATAATCTCTTCTCTTTTCTTCTTGTATTCACAGCTGAACGTATTTCTGGGCGGACCGATGTGCAATGCCTGCATCGCTGGCAGAAGGTTCTTAATCCTGAACTGGTCAAAGGACCTTGGACAAAAGAGGTTGAAGTTGAACTTTATATGTTGCTTGAGTTACTCTTGTTTTAGGATGTAAAGTTTGTGTGATCACTGTTGTAAACTCAGATATTAATCAATCAATTTATCTTGTTTCTTCAGGAGGATGATCGTATTACCGAGTTAGTTCTGAAGTATGGATGTAAGAAGTGGTCTGTCATTGCAAAAGCTTTACCTGGCCGAATTGGAAAGCAATGCCGGGAGAGGCAAGTGATAACTATGATATACTTTTACTACTCATATTGCTATATATTGACATGTGATTAGCTCTCGGCCATTTTTTTTATACAAAACAAGGATTTGGGCCATCTTATGTTTCTTATTCCAAGATTTCTTCTGTGCGGTAATACTGCTTCTGCTGAAAAGATGCATCGGTCTTTAATTTTGTCTACACAACAAACACAAATTACCATTAGAGCTCTGATTCCAAATCTTGCTGTTTCATTTAGCAATATGGTAAAGTAAAGTTTTTCATCACTCTTATTTGTCTTGAAATTTGAGCCAAAAGGTTGCGACAATGTCACCCACTTCGAACAGTGTCAGTTTGCTTGATGAGCAGCCTAGCATTGCAATCTAAGGGGCATTCTTTAATTTCTCCTTCTTCAACAGTTCAACTAATTTTCAAGTTCAAAATGTATATCGTTGAGCTTACAGTTTTAAAAATTCTACTTTTGTTGTTTTATTGCTTTAATAATAGATGGATTGGCTTTCTAAATTATTGGCTGAATAGCTGTTGTGTCTTGTATTTTGTTGCAGTAAACATTTCACTTTTCTAGTACTTTATCATTTTTGTGAGGTAAGTGAACTAGTTGAATTAGATGTCTTCCGTCATGTTCTCCCCTTCATTATACTTGCATCTAAAGCATTGTTGAATACATAAATAGTTGTGCCCTGAAAGGGACATGTAAAATTTTAGTTTCACCACTTCTTTTTCTCTCTTGTTTTTCCTTATGAACAAAATAGTCTTCAGAAGGTTTTGACTTTCAATAGATGTGTCTCCCATTTATCAGAAAGCAGTTATTGCATTCTTGGTTACTGCAAACCTTGGGGATGCATGATATGCAAGCAATGCTCTTTTGTCCTTTTTGTTGTGAGTTCTCTCATCAAGTTTCAAGCTAGTCATCTTTCAAGATGGAGTTCCTAACTAGTTTCTGAAGCTGCGTACATCTGTAATAGTTTAATCGCATTGCACATGCAAATGTTACTGGCATGCAGACACATCAACCCAAGTACATCTGGACCTAATCATTCCTATTAAAAAGAAGGCAGCCTGGTGCTAAAAGAGCTCCCACAAAGCTGTACTTAATGATGCCTATTATTAGCAATATAAAATAGTACTCCCCCTGTCCCAAAATGAATTTCCAAAAAAATCAAATTTGCTTTTCGTCAAGAGTAAATTTGAATTTTTTTTTTTTTTGGACATTCAATTTGTGACGGAGGGAGTATCTTCGAATACATTATATGTGCATCAAGTATGTAAACTTGGGGATCAAACAATCTAAATGTATAGATTTTAATCTCATGAAAGTGGAGTCTTTGCATGGAGCCTTGACTAAATTTATACTCCCTCCGTCCCAAATTGAATGAACAATTTTTTTAAAAAAAAAAATTGCTCTTGATCAAGAGCAAATTTGAAAAGTTTTTGGTCATTCATTTTGGGATAGAGGTAGTATTAGTTTCTAGTTACTGAAAACAGGAAAGAATACCCTGGACACATTCAGTAATCACAACACTTTTCTGCCTCTGTCCTTCCTAGTTCTGAAAGAATTACTGTTTTTGCAGGTGGCACAACCATTTGGATCCATCTATCAAGAGAGATGCATGGACAGAAGAGGAGGAGTTGACCCTCAAATATTACCACCAGATATATGGCAACAAGTGGGCAGAAATAGCAAGGTTTCTACCTGGAAGGTATTCACCACTGAAAATTACAAATAATTTGAAGGAAAAACTCTAAACACTTGCTCCCTCTATGAGTGCCATTTTTGTTCCTAATATAATGAAGAAAGATTGACTTGCATATGGGGACAGAGGGAGTAATATGGAAGACCTTTCTCGTAGTTCACGGAATGAAATTTTGGAAAAGTGTTGGTCAATTTGTAGGAAATATGTTAATTACAAGGAAATTTCTACGAATCTTCTCTCAACCAATATTTTAGTGCTTCTGTTGAAACAGAAGCAGCAGATGAATGCTGTTCGGGGAATATGAATGATGGTGATAAAACAATACTGACATAGGATGTTACTTTTTTGGCACTCCAAACTGCGTAACATATGGAGAAAGGGTTATCTCCTCCTCAGAACAAAGGTCATAGTGACCAGACCTGAGACAAATCTCAGAGATCACATATTGAAGTACTTTTGGTTAGAGGTTTTATGATGAATGTCATCTGGTAAAGTGCTGGAGTAGTATGTTTTTAACTTGTTACTTATGATGCATTATAGTTACTCCCTCCCTCCATATCCCTAAATGAATGTCCCATTTTCATTTTGAGGGACATTTGCAAAAAAGTTAGTCTTAAGCATGTTTAGAGCATAAGTACATAGCAACCCTGCATGATCTCACCATATTACATCACGAGTGTAAGTGTGAATTAAGACTTGTTGTTTGATGCAGCCTAGTTTAGTAGCTTCCCTAAAAATTGTACATTCCTTTGGGACTTTTTTTTTTTTTTTGAAAAAACAGTCATTCATTTAGGGACAGCGGGAGTAATTATTTTTCATTGAAGATTGCAAAGTTCTGAAGGAAATATCACAAAAGAAAGATGAATGTAATATCAAACTTATTAGTGTCATTGATTTATGGACTGCTTATCATCTGCCGAAATTATTTCAGATCTCTTATGCCATTTACTAACTCTGTTTATCTTCTTTTGTGTTCTTGGTTTAATAGGACGGACAATGCTATTAAAAATCACTGGAATTGTTCAGTGAAAAAGAGTCTGGATCTGAATTTGCCTCCATCTTCTCCTGATATTTCAGGAGCCGCATTTGCCTTGGAGAGCGTTACTGATACCTGTTCAACATATTTGGCTCTTGGAAATGGTAATTCTGTTGAGAACCATTTTGAAGCAAAATCTCCTTCACTAACAACTTTTATATCTCCAGATGCAAGAGTAAATAATCTAATAAAGCCACTCAGTGGGGTCCAATTCTCGCCAATCCCTTCTAAAACAATGTTTGAATCTCCTAAAAGGCCTAGGATTGACGGAAACAGTGTTAAAGATCTCAGATTTGGTAATCTACCCGACAGATCATTTTTGAGTTTGTCACCTTTAGGATTCAGCGATCACGATCATCTAGCGGACACCAAGAATACAGCTTATGGAACACCTGCTCGATCCAATGATGAATGTCATGGTTTCTTGTTTTACAAGCCACCTCATATAAAGGATGTCGAGGATTGCGAATCTCCAAGTACAGATAATCAACTCAGGCATGCCAACAGTGAATTTTACTGTTCCACTCCGCCCGAGCTTCAATTAAAAGTCTCTGTTTGTGGGACCAGTCCAGAGTCTTTGTTAAGGAACTCTGCAATGAGTTATAGAAATACTCCCTCAATTATTAGAAAAAGATCTTCTAGAGTAGCAGGCAATGCAAAATTATCAGATTGCCTTTCAACTCTTTCACAAACAAATTTCTCTGCTAGTCAGAACGAAGATATCAACAGAACAGTTTCAGGGATGAAGCAGAGCATACATTCTCGGTTTCATATATCTGATCCATCCGAGAGATCTTTAGGAAGACGCCTGGATTACATGTTCGATACGGAGTGGGACCCAACTGCTGTTCGATGTTGCACACCAAGTTCAGCAACACCATCGTCAGAAGTTAATTTTGGTGCCAGTTTGATGTTGACTCCTTGACGTCCTTTAGTTAGTGAGCATCTCTCTCTCTCTCTCATTATTCACTGCACCATTTGTTATTCTCTGCGTCTCAAGATAAATGTCATTTTTTGTTCGGTATGAAGAACAAAACCAGAAATTCTTGATCAAGAACAAAAATGGACATTCATTTTGGGACGATGGTAAGTATTCACTCCGTCCCAAAATAAATTTCCAAAAAATGTCCCAATTTACTCTTAGATCAATATCAAGAGCAAATTTGATTTTTTTATTTTTTGATCATTCATTTTGGGACGGATGGAGTACATGTTTCAGATAGTAAATATTATGTGTATATAATTACTTCAAAATTTGATGAAATTATGATTTTCTGCAGATAATAAATAAGCCCCAAATAAAATCCTGTGGGGGTGGGTTATGGTCAACAATGTGAAGCTGTCTTCTGAATGCAAGTCATATGAGAGACACTTTCTATTGCCTTGCAGACATAAAACATTGAAGGACACTTATGGTGAAGTCTTGTTTCTGAAAAACTCTCCTTTTCTTTTTTCACCAATCAAAAATTAGCTACACAAGTGGCCTAAGTATTTCATAGAACAATTTTATTGGTTTTGAATTTCATTATCTTTCTGCGATACTCAATTTCTATGGTAAGACTATGAATTAAGATTCAATATACTCCTTTGGACCTAATTAAGGCCATACAAAAAATCTGTGGAACGGATCGTATCAGTAGAATCGGACCAGACCAGTAAAAATCGGATCGAAAAAATATTATTGGTCTGGTTCTGATTCCAAATTTTTATGGAATCGATTATTTGGTCTGGTCCTAGTTTTGAAAAAAATATATGTGGTCTTGGACCGGAACAGGATCGAATATATATATATATCCGGTCCTTGTTTTTTAAAATTTTGACAAAAATCAGACCAATCCGAACCGTGACCTAATTATGATTTTACAAATTATAATCGTCTTCTTCGAGTGTTTTTATTATAATTATAAAACTGATAGTAAAATTGTTAATGGTTCTATTCAATCCTTTTCAAAATGAATATCTATATTTAGTTTTTAAACAAAAGTCCACTGGGACGCGACGGATGTAAATAAAAATTGTTTTAAGTTATGGGGATCATTTCTTGCTTAAGAGCAAATAATTCGTGATGTTGAAAGAATGCTTCCCCTTTCTCATAATTTGAATTTTGATAGTGACTCTGTCTTGAAAAATACAATAATTGCACTTTTAAATAATCTAAGTGCCCATATCGTCCAGGAATGAATAACAAATAAAACACATTTTTTTCTTTTTTTTTAAATATTATTGTTATTATTATTATTTGATAATTTACGTAGACCTTCAATATCAACCCATTCCGTATAACAAATAGTGACGCAAGCAAGTGGTCCTATTCCTATAACATAGGGTTGGTTACTGTTGCCATTATTATCGACCTCTCTTTCCTCTCCTTCCTTTTTCTTTTCCCTTTTTAGGTTAGCCGTATAGCTAATTGTTTTTGTTTTTTTTTTTTATGATACAAAAAAATATTTTAATAACCAAATCACATGACTAAATAAATTGACAAATCAATTTAGATATTATTAAAAACGAACTAATTAACCGAATTTACAAAAGTTCGTGAAATATTCAAACTTTTGTTGTTTGGCCAAAAAATATTTGGTTTTTCAAAAAAGTAGAAGTAAATAAGTACCACATCAATCTATTATACAAATAATATTTTTTGATACATCTTAAAATAAATAAATAATTTGATCTGGTAGTTCTTTTTGCACAAATTGTATGTCCCGAAATTCATGTTAAATATAATGACCTGAAAGTTTTCCTGCAAAAGTTTAAAATTATGATACAACATCACTAAAATCATGCAATATTATATTCACTTATATGTGAAAATAATAATGCATGCAGTATTATAAAAATAATACAATATATGGAGGAATTTTTCGAATATTATGATATTTTTGAACCATGTGGCCTCACATGACTGATTTCGTTAAATAAAATCTAATCAAAGGTAAATGGTTTTTTTTTTAGGAATTAATTTGTAATATTTTCTATAAACTATGTGCTGATGACATTTTACATTAATTAATTTATAGTCTTTATAATATATGTTAACAACGTTAACATATTGGTTGAAAAAATTTAATAAACATTAGTCATGTGACTAAATTTCAAATTTTTAGCAAATTTATTAAAAGTGAGTACATTTTGAAAATTGTAAAAGTTTAGTGAGAACATTTAAAAAAATATTAGTTTAATGAGAATTTTTTGAAAGGAGCTAAAGTTTAGTGACTAAAATATAATCTTTGCCCATATTTGAAGTAAAAAATAATTTTGTTTTTAGAGGCAATAAAGATACTAATGCAATTGTTATTACAAAGTTAGAAAAAGAAGTAACAATTTCTTTCAAAAAAAGAAAAATAAATAACAATTTCATTTAATCTGAAAAATAATGACGTTGGAGGAGCAGTGGCGAAGCTAGAAATTTTTTATAAGGGATCAAGATATATTTTTTTATAACGATTATAATTGAGATATCCCATTTTTTTGTACTAGGAAGTCTAAATAATAATTTAGTGTAATTTTTTCTTAAAATTAAAGGGCATAAAATGTATATTTTCATCATTTTTAATAATAAAATATTATTTTTTAAAATTTAAAATAATAAAAATTGAAACGTTCCAAATTTAAAGGTCGAGCGACCCCGTAGCTTCAACAACGGGGCTTGGCCACTGCGTTGGAGTGACGTGTAGAATAAGTGAGACAATGCTCAAGCGATAAAATAAAATATTCACATTAAATATCAACACGTCAGCAGATTAAGCTGATAATACTTGCTTTATTAAAGTTTACTTATCCATTTTCTCGCTCTCTCTCTCTCTCTCACACACACACACACACACACACACACACACACGCAGTAAAGAGAATCCCTCTTCTCCGTAACAAACACCGAAGGTGATCACACTATAAAACGAACTCCCTTTATTTGCTCAAACCAATTTCTATATTCTCTCCTCTCCAACCGTATCAAATTTACGTAAGCAAATCAACTTCTCTTTCTCCCCATTTTCTACTCTCTGCTATGGGTTCGTCGGAGCAGAAATCGATTCTAGTCACCGGCGGCGCCGGATTCATCGGCACTCACACTGTCGTTCAGCTTCTCCATCAAGGATTTAGGGTTTTCATCATCGATAATCTCGACAATGCTGTTGAAGACGCCGTTCATAGAGTTAGAGACCTCGTCGGTCCGGAGCTCTCTCTCAATCTCGAATTCTATCTGGTACTACTACTAACTTCTTTTTTTAAGTAACTCTAATTCTAGCTTCACTTTTTTTTTCTCGAGAAAATTCAAGTGATGTAATAACAGTGAACACCTTTCCAGCAATAGTTTGAATCGAGTTATGAATTAATGTATTTGAATTGAGGTTATTAGTACGGTGACTGCCAGGGCGGATCCAGAATTTTGGAACCGCGTGTGCTTGGTATTTAAAAAATATTGTAAACAATAATAACAGTGAAAAATAACTTCATATATATAAAAAAAAAAAAAGGTTAAAGTTACATATAGTCGGTGACTTAGGTAAAAAAAAAAAATCAAAATTTTGAGGTAGGTTGGAGTCCACGTCAATTACATACTAGATCCGCCCCTACTGACTGCAATAATTTGAATCGCGTTATGAATTAATGTCTATATTTGTTTTTATGTTCTTCATTTCGGAAATCGATGTTTAACTTACAAATTTCATGATTACCTTTTCCGTTGTGTGTTTAAGTTATTGTTTGTTTAATATCATCAGCAACCAGATGCATGTATAAGGTATCATTATAGCTTGTTTGGTGCTAACTTTGCAGTTGTTTTCTCTATGCAGGGTGATATCAGGAAAAAGGAGGATTTGGAGAAGTTATTTTCTCAAACTAAGTATGAGCAATTCACAAGTTACTTTTGTATTTGTGATTTCAAACTCTTTTGTCGAATAAAATTTTCATGTGTCTCTTCAATTGGATCTCCGTTCATCTTTAGACTTTAATCATATTCTCAATTGATTCTTATAGATATTTATTTGATATTTTGTTGTTTGTTTTATAACTGAAACCTGATTAGATTTGAAGCTGTAATCCATTTTGCTGGGCTTAAAGCTGTCGGTGAGAGTGTGACCTATCCTTTCCGATATTTTGATAACAACTTGATTGGATCTATCACTTTATACCAGATCATGGCCAAATACAATTGTAAGAAGGTATGTCTTGAAATATTTCTTTTGTTTTGATATGATTTTTAATTTCTAACAACTACTCCAATAAAAACATTCATCTCATAAAGAAGGATAACTTTAGTTGTTTCAGTAGAGGTACCTCAATTACTCGAATTTATTGCACCAATTTTGACGCTTAAGGCTCACCATCACTAACTGAAATTTAGTGTTCCACATATATTAATACATGACTTCAGCTGTCTTCTGCAGTAATTAAACAACCAGATATATACTTAATTTTATTTTAGTTATGTTAGCTTCCATTTGTTCCAGTATTAACAGAGTAACTGAGCAAGTTATCTGCCTTTGAGTTCTGCATTTCATGTCTGATGTTGTTTGACCAGTAAATCTGATTTCTGGCATATAGTTGGTCTTCTCGTCGTCTGCAACTGTATATGGACAGCCTGAAAAAATTCCATGTGTTGAGGATTTTGAATTGAAGGCAATGAATCCTTATGGGCGCACCAAGGTATCAGCTCTACTGCCCTTATTATTGTTTGATTATTACTAAAGAGCTTTCATGATTTTCCATTTTGCCAATAAAGTTCACTTAGAAATGTATTCATCTTTCTGTTTGATCAGCTCTTCCTTGAAGAAATTGCTCGGGATATTCAGAAGGCTGATACAGAATGGAGAATTATTTTGCTCAGGTACTTTAATCCTGTTGGAGCTCATGAGAGTGGAAAACTTGGTGAAGATCCAAAGGGCATACCAAACAATCTTATGCCTTATATACAACAAGTTGCTGTTGGAAGACTGTCTGAATTGAATGTATTCGGTCATGATTATCCAACACCAGATGGTACTGCGGTATGTAGACCAAAGAAAGAATAAGGGCTTCTTAACTCTTAATTGATCATGAACATTGTCATTTCTCTTTTATATTCCATCTTTATGCCCTGTTCACACATGTTTATTACGCACAATTGCTGGAAATGAATAGATATTTTGACTTGCATTTGAAATTGATAACAGATTAGAGACTACATCCATGTTATGGATTTGGCAGATGGTCACGTTGCTGCCCTAAAAAAGCTTTTGACAAAAGATGATATAGGTGATTAACATTTCTCCCCCCACAATGTTATAAGCATTTCCAGACTCTAATAAACATCTTCCGTTAAGGTTGTTTTGCCTGCAACTTGGGAACTGGCCGAGGAACATCTGTGCTTGAAATGGTTGCTGCTTTTGAGAAGGCATCCGGAAAGGTCTCTCTCTCTCTCTCTCTCTCTCTCTCTCTCTCTCTCTCACACACACACACACACGAGCACAAGGGTCTGATAGTTAGCTTATATGTCTGGGTGAGCTAATGTAGACCTATATCCCTCAGAAAATACCTATCAAGCTATGTCCAAGGAGAGCGGGAGATGCCACAGCTGTTTATGCATCAACAGATAAAGCTGAAAAAGAGCTTGGCTGGAAGTAAGTTCTTTAACTTTTTTCATAAACAGCAGCATAAACGTGTTGATACTTTTTGAATGCAACATAAAAGATACCCAGCTGATGCAACACATATGTTAAACTTTGGTATCTCGTAATTCTTCAATCACTTACTGATAATAAGCTAGTTCCTTAATAGACAATAGCATACAGGGTTATAGCACCTCTAGGAGTTTTCGTGTCTTATTTTCATTTTGTCTATATATGAGTTTCATTTTATTCCCCAACATTGTATTGCTGACTTGATTTTCTGGAGATTGAAATTAGGAATGGTTGGGGGTATATGCCAAGCATGTTGATTCCCTCAAAATTGATAGATATGAACAGCTTGTTCTGCTTCAGCATATTGGCGACTCCTTCCACTTATTGGAATTTCTATAACTCTCTCCCAGAATAAAAGAAAAAAGTTTTGCATTTGACAAGTCAAACTTCATAAGCACATCTTTTTAACATTTCGTCAATTTCCCTCTCATTCTTTTTCATGACATTGCTTTCCTAAACATTTCCTCAAGATACCAACTACTCCCTCCGTCCCTAAATGAATGTCAAAAAACAAAAAAAGTTTCAATGATCATTTGAAAAAAAAAATCGATATTTATTAGGGACAAAGGGAGTCTAATGATTATGAAGTAAGATACCAACTATTATTAAAGCTTGTTGGTAAGATCGTGCAAGTCTATTTCCAAATTATGAAGTATGACTTTTCCTAGGACGAACAAATGGAGAACTCTGGACTCTTTTTCTTTTTCTCGGGTACTCCTTGTTTTTCTTTGTTGATACTTTCTAAGAGCTAAATCTAAAGCAATCTATAAATCGGAGTAAGAAAAACAATTAAAGGGCTTTAAGATTTATGTTTTCCAAGTTTTGGGGTTTTGCCAATAACATTATACCTCTGTTTTACTAACTTAATATTTAGAACTAATAATGTGAGGGTGTTTTCAGGGCAAAGTACGGCATTAACGAGATGTGCAGGGACCAGTGGAAGTGGGCTAGCCAGAATCCTTGGGGTTACGTTACCCCCACAGCTCCCGCCCAATCCTTAAAATGAACCATCTACCATACTCTTTCATGCGAAGAAGACGACCATACTTTCTTTGTCTTTCTAGCTACGTACGGAGTAACTATATCCTCTTTTACGTAAATGAGGTCTGATAATTGTCATGCAAAGCATGTCAATATGGTGAAAAAAAAAAACAAAAAAACTTGGTTAATTAGGGTTTAAACCTTTAAGTGAAGACTACCAAACTTATTATGTAATGGCCATAAAATGTTTATAGGGTTACAGCTAGCTTCTTTGTATTTCTGTTGCATTATTTCAATTAAGGTATCCCTTTCTAGACCCCAATACAGGAAATCGGTAGGAATAATTGGAAGTGGCATCTGTCGGTTGACTACTTAAGTCATCCTTATCTTTGCCTATCTTTGCCTACCAAGTTGCCTTGTACACGCCTAAGTCATCCTTATCTTTGCCTACCAAGTTGCTTGTACTCCCTGTCCCACCCGAAAGTTCTAATTTCCAAAAAGGTGTCCACTCGAATGTTCAAAATTTCAAAATGTAAAGTTGTTACAATCATAACACATCACCTTTTTCACTTTTTCTTTAATTCTTGAACCTAATCATTTTTTAAACGGGTGGGACGGAGGGAGTATTGTCGTTCATATAATTGTGAGTAGGACCACAGAAGCTAATGATCCAGTAAAGAATGGTGGGTGGTCGGGTTTGCCAAGGAAATATTTAGATTTTTTGTTTTCTCAAATTTTGGCGTGGTGAAAGGTTATTACCTTCACAAGCATTTGCTCATTAACAACAAGAAGGGGACTGAAAGCAAATGCTAGTTCTATCTACTCTTTTCAGTTCAGACTTGATATTGCAGGAAGACCTGAGAAACAAGACAACTACTTACTACTCCCTCCCTCCCAAAATGAAAAATGAAAAATGAATGTGTGCAAAATTTTCAAAATTGCTCTTGATTAATTAATTAAGAGCAAAATTGTAATGTTTTTTGACATTTATTTTGAGAAAGATGTAATACTCACTTTATTTCAAATAAATACTATACTCCCTCCGTCCCACATTACCTTACTCGTTTAATGTTGAGAACGGAAAATAAGGAGTAAATATATATAATGTTATTAAAGAAGGAGTTGTGAGTGGGTAGGAGAGAGAAAGTGGGGTAGAGAATAATAAGTGGATAGTTGTTGTGAATATGACAAGTGAGCCCCATAAATAAAGAAGTATTAAAAAAATTCCTTTTTAGTTAGGAAAGTGGGACTTTAAAGTGGGACGCTCAAAATAGCTCAAAATAGCAAAATGGGTAAGGTTTTATGGGACAGAGAGAGTATTCATTTTGTACGGAGGACAAAAATGAACATTCGTTTTTGGGACGGAGCCAATAAGTACTGATTCCTATTTAGATCATAAGGACATATATATATAATTTGTTTTCAACTATTCCTTATAAATTGAGAACATACCTCGTTTTTCAACAAATATGCTTCCAAAATGCCACTCAATATAACAAGCTTCAAGAGACCTCTCCAAAGAAAGGATGACGAAACTACAGAAACAGAGAGGTAAATAAAAGAGGAACAAGACTACGTAGTATGTAACTCCATGTCTACCGTTTCGCTAGTTGTGGCTTATATAGTCCGGCACAAAACCCGTGTTAGGACATTTTCTTTCTCCGTAGCTTCTACACATTGGAGTTATAGGCCTGCTATTCATCTTCCCAGTATCTTCCTTCCGTCCATGGCTCTTTTCTTCTCCTTTGCTTCTGCTCTTGCACTCGCTGCTACATCACCTGAAAGGAAGGCAGGTAAACCAGATCTTAGATTCCATGAATATCAAGAACTAATGTAAGCATATCTGCAAGAGGAAATTGAAAGATTTTTGCTTCTTTCTTGCCTTTTCATGTTTTGGTTGAATACATTTATTTCCTTGTATCATGCTTAAAGAATGGAGAGCAAATATTTCCAACTCCTTTTCTATTTTGAGTTCACCCCCTTCATGCTTTAAAAGATTGTGATGTACAGCAGATTAAAGCATGAGAGGGGGTGAACTCAATAGAATGACGGGTGGAAATATTAGCTCTCTAAGGAATGCTTAACTAACAAAAATGCACAACCAACACCGACAAAATCTTCAGATTTATTAAGGTAGTGGATGCACAGATAAACCTTTGAGTGAAGTAAAATCACCTTAGGAACTGATCTCCAAGTAGTCAATGCTAAAGATCACTTCTTAAGAGCGCAGAGTCCAACACAGATTACGCTCGAGAATAGTATTCATCAAATCCCACTATGCACCCCAGATTGAAAAGTGGATTTGTTTGGTACTTAAATTTTGAAATTGTCCCACTTTGCCCCTACATGACTTGGTCGGGGGTAAAAATGGGATGATTTGGAAAGTGCTAGGGGTAAAGTGGGACGATTTGGAAATTAAAGTACCAAACAGACCCAATTTTCAAACTGGGGTGCAAAGAGAGATTTGGTGGATACTTTGGGGGGATATTTGGGGGAATAAATGTAATTTGGCCTCGGGAATATCATCTATGAACAAATGCCGCAGCCAGATAGAATTCAAGGGAATCTCAGCTTGATAAACTCCAGGAAAAAGCATAAAGTCGATAAAGGAAATTTGTAACCAGTAAGACCTTGTTATTAAATTTTCAACCTAAGTTTCTGTTCATTGAACCAGCTAAACACCCTACTAACAGAGTGAACAAATTATCTGGATTATTTCACTCTTTATCAAATTCAATAAATCAAAAGTTTACCTCTTGGAATCGGATTTCTTTTCTTCCTCAATAACAAGTTTACCATCCACAAAGTCACAACACTGAATAGAGATCCCAAGCTGTTTCTGCAACTTCTTCACAACGAACACTTCTGACTCCTCACATATGGTGACAACCGAACCTTTCCTTCCAAGCCGACCCGTTCGTCCAGCTCGATGCGCATAGTGAACTGAGTCCGTGGGCAAACCAATATTAACCACAAGATCGCATTCTGCCACATCCAAACCCCTAGCTGAAAGCTCATTCGTTACTAGAACTCTCACCTCCCCATTCTTAAATTTCTTCAAAACCGTCGATCTTCCGAGCTTGCCTAGCTCTCCATGTAGCTCAGCAGCATTCATCCCACGAGCCTCAAGCTTGTAAACAGCATCTTTTAGTTGCTTAGTTTGATTCATAAAAGCTATAACAGACTTGGCTTCAAGGGCATAAACACATCTTCTTAACATATCGACCTTGTGTTGTATCCTTGTAATGCAATAGTAGTGTTTCAATGCTGGTGGTAGGCTACCAACGGCAGCCTGAGTCTGTTCGATTGTGATTGAGCTTGAACGAGAAGAAGCTCCTGACAAGTTAATAGGGGTAGAGGGAGCAACAGATTCAAGGGGGACAACTTTTTTGGCTTGGACAAGAAGAGGGTCTTTCCCCCAGCTCCTTGCTGCCCTGATAACTGAGAATGGAACTGTTGCCGACACCATGATAGTTTGCCGATGAGCAAGCCAAGCAAGAGAGCTACTAGAACTGAGTGGAGCGGGAACATATTTCCTTCCTACGTGCTCCACAATACGATGCATGTCTTCACGGAAATTGAATGAAAGTAACATGTCAACTTCATCCAAGACCAAGTAACGGCAGCCGTGGGTATGAAGCTTTCCAGCTGCACTAATCTCAGCAATTCTCCCGGGTGTCCCGACTACAATGACTGGCTTATTTTTCTTAAGAGCTTCTTCCTGCCTTGCTCTATTAGCACCCCCTACAAGCTGTTGAACAAGTCTCTTGTTTGCGGGTCCTAATAACTTCTCAATCTCCCTCACAATCTGCATTGCCAGCTCTCTAGAGGGAGCCACAATTACCGCTTCTATATCTACTTTCTTCTTACCTTCGCCACCAGTTACAGGTTCCTTTGACAGCGGGCCCACTTCAGAGAGTATGGGAAGGACATATGCCAATGTTTTTCCTGAGCCTGTATATGACTGAACCACGACATCATGATTCTTGAGGATTGTTGGAATGGCTGCAGATTGAACATCAGTTGGAACTGTGAAACCTTCCCTTGCCAGACTCTGTATCAGTAACGAAGGGAGACCAAGCTCAGAAAATGACTTTGCAGAAAAAGGAGCAGCTTCTATTTCAAGAGGCTTTTCTGCCACAACAGCCTTTACTCGAGTGTTTTTAGTTGCCTTTGCTTTTATTTTGAAGCTTTCACCTGTAGAAACCACTTGTTGATGCTTATTTCCCTGAACCTTTGTCAGTGCCTGACGTTTGCTGTTAAACCCAATGGATTTTAATGTTATGGGCCCATTTTCACTATGAAGCTGATTCAGCAAAGGACCACTGCTGTGGTATGGAACTGTCCTTGAAATCTTTGGAAATCTGTTTAGAGGTAAAGAATCTCCAACAAGAAAGAGCAACCGAGTTGCCACTAAAGATGTCATCACCCTAGAGCTCGCCACCAATTAGAAATTCTGAAATCTGCTCATAACAGCCAGCCCTAGAACAGCAGGAAATAAGATAATGAAGGGAAAATGTTGTCTCCTAAACTCTGCAATATAAATAGCATGTGGAAAATTTGAGGGTCAGCACAGAGCATATAAACAAAATGAGAGCGATCAAACTTCTGCATGTACAAACAAATATACATTCCATTTTTTAGAGTTTGAATACCTAGTTGAAATGCAACAATCACAGAAAGAGAAAACAGAAATTTCATAGTATTAGAAATCGACCATCATGCAAAGATCTGAAATGGCTGTACTGATGAATCATAAAGAAAATATGAGCACCTTAGCCATGTTATGACGTCTGAAAGCTTAGAATCACATTCTGGTTCAAGTTTGGGACCTTGTTGGTATTGCCTTTTTTCACTTACATAACTAAAAAGAGACAAGTAGTTTAAATATGACCGAGCGACATAAGCATTGCTAAGTATTTTAGAATGTATCTGGAGGTGAATATATAAAGACCTCCCTATCCAATACGCAAAAGGTTCAGCCAAGATGCAATTATAAAAATCTCTATATGAACTGCTTTCAGAAAGTACTCCCTCCGTCCCAAAATGATCTTCCTACTTTTTTGTCATTACTACGAATGAACTTTGAGCAATTATTTTAGGCTGATTTAATAATACTAATGTAAATCTAAAATTGATACACAATCAACAATACTGTCAATAACTAGTTTTACATTTTCATTAGGATAATTAAATCAACCTAAAATAATTGCTCAAAGTTCATTCGTAGTAATGACAAAAAAAGTGGGAAGATGCTGATAGAAAACTACAGAGTGCATATATTTCATCTACTACAAAAGCATCCATTTCTCATCCAAGCCAATACAAATCTTCTGCTTCACTACGGCATTTTAACAAACAGGTTTGGACCATTTACAAGAAACTTCACCAACAGCAACCTAAATTTGATTTTTCTTTTATAACAGAAATCAAAACACAATCTCAAGGATATACCCAAAGTTAGTGAATCAATATTTAATGTCAAATTCATCATGGGTTTCCAAACTTTAGACTAGCAAACGCAAATTAATTCACAAAGACAGCAGAGAAATGCAAAAGGGGTTTCACAGGAAGTATGAAAATCAAAATAATAGTAAGAAAGTGGAGGAAATTCACCTCAGATTTGTTGAAGCTTAGCTTATTAAAGAAATGATAATGGCTTCCGATTTCGGAAAAGACCCGCCAATCTTCAGAATTTCCTCTTTGTGTGATTTTTGGTACTTGGATAGTTGGATAGAACTAAGGGTAGCAGACGTCGAAGCAGGAATAATAACGGGCTTTGGATTTCAGTAAATTGTCCAAAAGCCAATCCCTACTATAAATGGGCCGGAAACTATTCTTCTTCTTTTTGACTACTCCCTTCCCTCCGTTCCATAAAATCTTACTCACTTTAATACTCCGTCCGTCTCATACCTAGGTGCACACTTGGTGTTTTGCACGTAAATTAAGAAAGTGAATAATGGAGAAAGTGTTGTGAGTGTAAAAGTAAAATATAAGAGAAAATGAGTGGAGAGAATAGTAAATTATAATGGTGTTGTGAGTATGTTTCGTAATCACTTTCATGAATTGAAGTGACTCTAGGCTAATCCTTTTGATGGTATTACATACTCTAAAAGCAATTAGAGTGGTTGATAAGAGATGAATTAAAAATATAGAAGTTTATCTTGTGATTTTGAGAGATTACAATGAATAGCATTAACAAAGGATTGAAATCTTCGTAGGGGAATTGATATGATTGAATTAATTGAGAGAAGTATTTGAGGGCTATTTGTGTGTTCTTTCAGGGAGAGAACACATCAGAACTTATATAGGAGAAGGGCCTCGAACAAGGAGAAGAAACCTTGTATTTATAGGTGTGAATTACTTGATCATCAAGTTAGAAGTCACAATTAAGAAAGAAATCAAATACTTGATTTGTTTGAGTGATTGGGAGGTTATAGGAAGTCTCAGATTAGAGTAATTCCCAAATTAGGAGATGAGATATCAAGAAAGAGATCGAAAAGGAAAATAAAAGTGAATCTGCTCATTATAGGAGGTTGTCTCGTGCGAGAAATGTAGTTTCGTACCCAACAATTTTACTATTTTACTCTCTCAAATTATTTTGTTAGTCGGTTAAGTACAAAACTAATGAAGTTAATCAGAAACCTAACGAAACATGACGAAACTAATGAGCTTTCATCAAAACACGAAAGCGAGACCAAGAGTTGTGTAAACATATAATAATGAGTTCAAAATGGGGCGTGTACAATTTTAACTGCACCATTGTTCATCATTGGTTTCGCCATTGTGCTATAAACCATCAATAAGATGAAGCCCCTCAATGTCTCTAGTGTATCCCTGACGTTCGCTCTATAAGATATCCATACATAGACATTTAAATGATTCTTTTGATCGATAAGATTTGGCTTAGAGAACAGTATACTCCCTCCGTCCCACCTCACTTGACACCCTTGAGGTGGGCACGAGAACTAAAGAAAAAGAATAAAATAAAAGAAATGTGTGGTAGAAAATGAAGAGAGAGAATGAGTGGGGTAAATAGTAGTGTTGGTTAAATAAATTGAGTGGTGAAAAATGAAGAGAGAGAATGAGTGGTGGGGTAGAGTGAATATAAAATTATAAAAAAGTAGGCTATTTTGGGAAGTATCAAGTGAGGTGGGACGGCCCAAAATAAAAATAAGTGTCAAGTGAGATGGGACGGAGGGAGTACATCAAATTATCTGGATGGAGGAAGAGACGCCAATCAAGCTTACCAAACACAACGAGATTAAAGAGTTGCGTAAAACAAGATTGTACGTTAAAATATTAAAATACAAGACTCTCAACAAAAGGAGAGAAAACACAATGCTCTCAATAAATAAAAAAAGGAGAGAAAACATAATATTCGGTCTTATTAAACATCAAATTTGAAGAAACAAAATTTTTAAATCGGATAATTAATTCCAAATTTTGCATTTGTTAATAGATAAATTGTCAATTAATAAATACAAAATTTAGAATGTTATTGATTAATCAAATCAGAATAGAAGGTCCGGATCAGATGGGAAGAAGAAGAACCTGTTTGCCTTAGCAATGGGCCCCATTTCTTGATTGAGTTAATTAATGTATGAGAGTTACTATTTAAACCCCAAAAAATTATGAGTATACCCCATTACTAATATCACCCCAAATAAATTACACACACCCCTTTATTTTCCCTTTATACCCTTCCATTCACCCACTCACCCACACCCATTTCATTTACAGCCTAGAGAGAGAGAGAGAGAGAGAGAGAGAGAGAGAGAGAGAGAGAGAGAGAGAGAGAGAGAGAAGAAGAAGAAGAAGAAGAAGAAGATTCTGGCTGGAATTCGTTGGCTAGAGGGAGAGGGGGTGGGTTAGTTTATTCTCTCAAAAAATCACCCAACCATGTCATCTATGAAAAAATAGGGGTCGGCCGCTACCCGCCTACTCCGACGGAAAAAGTCGGCCACTACCTGCCGACTTTGGGCTTAAAAGTCGGCCACACCCGGCCGATTCTGGGAAAAAAGTCGGCCACCACCGGCCGATTCTGGGAAAAAAGTCATCCACCATTGGCCGATCCCTTGTTTTTCATAAAATTCACCTAATTTTTTTGAAATTATATTTCAAAAATCATTTGTATGAGCTAAATAAGTCATATACCTAAAAGAAATTATAATTTTTATTGAAATTATACTCTAAAATTTATATACATAATTTTTTTAAAAAAATATATATATTCAAGACAAGATTAAAATGAGCAAATAATTTTTGGAGTATAATTTCAAAAAAAAATTATATGACTTATTTAGCTCATGCAAATGATTTTTTTAGTATAATTTCAAAAAAATTAGGTGAATTTTATGAAAAAAACAAGGGGTTGGCCAGTGGTGGATGACTTTTTATTAAAAAGTCATCCGGGTATGGTGGAAAAAATTACAAAAAGTCGGTCGGGTGTGGTTGACTTTTTTCCCAGAATCGGCCGGTAGTGGCCGACTTTTAAGCCTAAAGTCGTCCGGGTATGGCCGACTTTTAAGCCCAAAGTCGGCAGGTGATGGCCGACTCTGATAATTTTCGTTTTTTTTATTTAAAAAAAATGTTAAAATTTTGAGAATGAGATTTTTTTTTTTATATAGAGAAAGTAAGGGGCTGGAAATGAGGGTTGGGGGGGGAGAGTGGTGAATGGAGTGAATGGGAGAAGATGAACAAAGGGGTAAAAAAATAATTAACCTCAATGGCATTTTTGCAATTTTTTCATTTGGAGTTTACTAATAATATTTTGGGGTTTAAATAGTAACTCTCTTAATGTATTTCGGTTAATTTATGTGGGCCTGACTCGACATCTATAACTATATAATGGCTGAAGTGAATAAGGATTCTTTCTTAAAACAGAAATTTGGGCGGGAAAAATGAAATCTAAATATGGAAATAAAAATGCTTCGTATTCCTAAACTGTAATTAATACTAACCCGATTCACCATTAAGTTAACAAGCATGCTGTCTCGAATTTCTAATGAACATTTAATATAATTTCTACTTAAAAACAGTTCCTAATAATTATATACTTATTACAACTCCAATTCGAAAATGAAAGAAGGCAACAATTGCTTACATTCCTTAATTATTTTTACGGTCCATGCAATAAAAAATTAAAATATGTAAATAAGAATTGAAGTCCAAACGTTTTACATCACATATAAATAGTTACACAGTTCCATTTCAAATTTGTTCCTTTCTCTTCTTCTTTTACTTCTCTCTCTTCTTCTTCATTCATCTTCATTCAACAATGTCTGCTCGCATCACTATTAAAAGACCTTCGTAGGGAAGATCTCGACTGGGTTATCAATGTTCGTGTGGCTAGGAAGTACAAAGTTCAAGTTAGAGAAGGTGTGAAGATACTCTGAAAGTTTCGAGTTAATTCTTGTGGATTCAGAGGTAAGTTACACATTTTGTTATATGCAAAGATGTAGTCTCGGTTGAAGAACTCTTTCTTTCTACATCATCTTATGAAACTTTTTTATATTTCAGGGTGCAAGGATTCAAGCAACAATTCCCAAAATGTTTATGCATAAATATGGTCCTAAAATGAATGAATGTGCAGTATATTACATTTCTAATTTCAGTGTGGTTGAAAACAGGGGAAAGTATCGCATTACTGAACATCCTTTGAAAATCATCTTCTTTAACAGTACTGATATTTATTCAGTTACGGGCTTAAGTTTCCCAAAAAAGGTTTTTTCCCTAATGTCTTTTCCAGATTTACTAGCTTTAACGGATGTTGATGATTGTGGCTTGATAGGTATTTATATTTCTTATTTTAACTATTTTTTATCCAGTTTCTTTTTTTTTTTCTACATTAATTTTTTAAATTTAACCTTTTCTTAGATGTTGTTGGGAGATTGGTCAGAAAAAGCAAAGTGAAACATATTCACAACCAACGTACAAGTCCAGGTGAAAAGTTAATAGAAGTCGTATTGGAGGACATTGGGTAATTACTTATTTCATTTGAAGTATATATGTTTCACAGTTTGATGTACTATTTGTAATTTTTTTTGTTCCTTTATTGACAAATTTTTTTTTTCCCAGGAACAACTCTTTAAACTGTACTCTTTGGGGTGATTATGCTGATGAGATGTTTAGTCTCATTGAAACATGTGGTGATTCTCCTTTGATTGTTTTGATTCAGTTGTGTAAACCAAAAAGTTATGATGGTAATGTATTCTATACCATATTGTTCTATAGTATAAATTATCTCATCATTATTCTGATGTGAATATAACTAACTATTATTATTATATGATTTTAGGTAAAATTTCAATCTCAAATGCATTTTTTGCTACTAAACTACATGTTGATCCTATTGTTCCAGAAATTGCTGAACTGAAAAGGTAGTAAATTTGTTCATTGATTATTTTTTATTTACCTTTTCATCTTTTATATTAATATTCTAATGTGCTAATATGCTAATATATTTTCTCTTCCAAATTTCATAGTTTGTTTTGCGGTTGAATCTGGATCTTCTCATAAGATCACCAAATTGAGTCATCTAATGCTTATTCCAGTTATGATGAACTTGAAAGTGGTTTGGCTAACGTTTTGGCTGTAGCTGATCTTGGAATGCAAGGAGGTTTTTAAAATAATTTTGCTCTTTTATTTACATTTCTGATCATGTTTAAAGGAATTCGTATCTTCATTCATTTCTTTTTATATTTTGAAGGAAGGATACTTTTTGGGTGATAGGTCAAATTTCTGAAGTATTTGTTGATGGATGTTGGTCTTTTATTAGTTGTAAGGTTTGTATGCATAAGTTGGATTACTGTTGAAAGCGGTTATTTTTGCAAAGGTTGTAACAACAATATAACCAAGGCCATTCCAAGATATAAAGTGAAGGTGAATGTTCACTCTGGTGATGAGACGGCGAAATTCATGCCTATGGGACGAGATGCTTTGTGAAACATTGGTTGGTCAATCTGTAGTGGAGCTAAAGGACCACTATATTAAGGTTTTTAAAAATAATTTAATTTTATTTTATTAAATTGAAGTCATTTATTTAATATTTTATCTACTAATAGTTTCACTTATTTTCATTTCTTTCAGATTACAGAAAGTGGAAGAAAGGAATATTGTTTACCCATTGTCCGGATGAAATCATTGCCATAGTAGGCAAAAGCTGCTATTTTCAAGGTTCATACTGAGGGATGTTAATTTAAGTGGTAAAGATCAAAATTATTCTTACGGATCCTGCTTTCATGGGAAATCTTTGGTGGATAAATATATTAAGAAAAAAATTAAGGTCAAAAAGGTTTGTATTAGGTTTTGAAATAACCATTGCAAATGTACTTTAAATGATTTTCTTTATTAATGTTGTTCTCTTTTTTGTAGAGGATTGATGTATTAGCGGCTATTAAGGAGGTGGTGATGAAGTTATTGAGGTAATAAACTTGACAAAGTTATTTAATTTTATTTTTCATTACAAATTTTATTTTATTTTTTCTTACTTTTATCATTTTTGTAATGTAGATAAATGATTCTTGTGGTGATAATGAAGAGAAGACCCCAGAAAATGTTGGCTTGAAGGAGATTTTTGTCATTTGAAGACAACTGCGACAAGCACATTAACGGTGATGGTGGATCATCTAACAAGGATGGGATTCGATTCTGAGAAGGAAATCAAGATTGAGAAAGGCGAAAATTTTACGAGTCTTTAGTGTTTTTGGTTAATTTTATTGGAACATTATCATTTGAACAATTGTGTTATTTTGTACGATTTGGGTATTTGTAATTTGTGGATTTGTAATTCATTTTGGGTTTTCTTTTTTTAATTTAGATTTTATAATAGTTTTATGCATTTTGTTTTCACTTATTTCCTTTTTTTTTGAATGTTAAAGTGTTTTTACATTTACTTTTTGTTTTTTTTTTAGATATCAATTTTATACTACACGACATGTTCTTATTGTTCAAATTATAATGCTTTCCCCTATTTAACTTATTTCTACCAACTAAATCATTTCACTTAAAAATTCACTTAAATCAAATCCCTAATCATGTTTTCCTCTAAACGAGAATCAAGGAAATCTTAAAAAATCAAATCACAATAATAAGTTTGCTAAACATAAAATCGAGCAACCTTATTCAATCATTTTTAATTCTCAATCAATGTGTCTACTTTATTCATTTCAAATTAAAATACATGAACATCATATCCTTGATTATGTTTTTAAGACAATGGAAGATGTATATAAGAGAAACTTACTTCTCCTCTAACATAAGTCCACTATGGTAGATCTCCATACAAAAATTATCTCCAAGTACTTGGAAAACAAAATGCATAATCAAACATTTTGTTAGAATAAAATCAATTACGACTCAAAAAATATTATCTATACTCTTTTTATGTCATATAATTTAAGTTACAAATGATTTACATATCAATGTTGCTATTAAAGTACCTTCCCTTTCATGTAAGCCGTTTTCTAATAAAAATTAAAACATAAACATCAATTTTTCGGTACAATGTTTTTCCAATGTCATTTAGTCATGTATCCAATCATCTTATGAAGAAATTAATGTTTATTAAAACAGCTTTTTAAATCAAATATAGTATCCACAATTAATATACGTATAAAATAGATTATAATTTATGGAAATTCTAAGTTATAATGATTCATTAAAAATACATTCTTTTTATTTACGCTATTACGTAATGAAAACCACTTATTTTAATCGAAATGACATCAAAATTAACTTTTGTTAAATCAATAATAGTTCAATTACACTAGATTATCTATACCTAATTTTTAGCTTAAAAAATGCTTTAAGTACAATTCTTATGTCTAGGTTAACTTGACTCTTTGAATTCCACTCCCATAATCACTTGACTCCTTTATATAAGTGTATATCACGAGTCTAGGAATAGTTTTTACTAAACTCCAATCGGTTATAAAATTCTATTATCTTACAAAAAAACAAGCTGCAATATTAAGTATTACAATAGAAATGAAGATCACAAAGTCAATGATAATATGCAAGAAGAGGAAATCTGAAAATGATGATCTTGGTATGTCCTATATTTTTTCCATTTTTTTATTTTTTTCACAAATAAAAAACTATATTTTACCATTTTCTATTATCATTTCACCTCTTATTTGTTTAGTTCTCATTGAAGTTTAAGAGGATGAAGATTATACTACAAATTCCAAGTTTATTTTTATTTTTCTATCTCTGTTTTTCATTATAATCGGTTATTTCTAAAAAATAATTACGTTTTAATACTAGATTGCTATTAAATTTTTTTGTTAGTACTTTTCTATCTAATTATAATTATAATTACAATAAACATTTATATTTACTTAAGTTATTTAAAAGAGTGTATGTTATTTATACATTAAAAGAGTTTTTGTTAGTTAAACAAATTATATATTTTAAAGCTGTGTTTACATATCACCTTTGAACATTAATATTTCTGTGTTATTTATTAATTAAATAGAAGTCTGCAAATTTAATAAATGCATCATAGGTTAGTAACTCTATAGAAAGCAACTAGGTCTGCATGTGTAATGATTACTCAAGTTTCCAAGATGTAATCCTTATATTAATGACAGGATATCTTTACATTATTAACCTACACTATTAGTGTATTTAATGTATGTATTTGGCTTTAATGTTCACCATTTCCCTATAACGGGTTGTTGGTAATTAATCTTTACTCATCAATATGGATTTGGTCATTTTTTGGGTATATATATGTATCTACCCTTCCAATACTGCATCCCTTATATAATTCCATCCTTAGTTGTTCTCTAGAAGCTGCAAAATGTGTGATGAAAATGGCTCCTCTTCGAAGAAATTGATTCGACCTTTGAGGAAGCGAGAATCGTGCATTCTCTGAAACCACTAAGAAGCTTCACTTTGGGCACATTCGTATACCCGAACTATAACGGCTACGCTCTAAAATGTCCTACGGATGCCCATTCAAGCCTTGCATTTGGTCGTAAGTTGCGACGTATGGGTCACAACTCATCAAGTTACGACACGCTATCGATGCTAGCGGTCATCTAATTTTTCTAATGCATCTAGGGGAGAGCATAGAGCCTTATTTGAATACTTTAGGAACATCCTAGAGTTATTTGGTTCTCTTGATCCCCCTCTTTGTAAAAGAATGATTTGAAGAAGAAATCTTTTGATAAGGGTGATGGTGGGCTGTGGTGGTGGGGCATGCTGTTGGCTCTTATGGTGGGGAGGGTGGTTCTTTTGTTCACTAAATCAAGTTTTATTTTACGTTATACGTATTTGTTTTTGTTTTATGTCGGTTTGTATTTTTTTTTTCTATTTATGTTTAATATATATATTAGACTTTTGTCATTTTCTCTTATCAATTTTTATTTTTATTAGTTTCATTACATACGGTAAGCTTTTAGTTATCCTAAATAAGGGTTTCATGTATTTGTCAAAATTTCCTATTTTAAAGCAAATACATTCCCGATAAATTAATGTCAAAAATTTGGGGTTCATTTTACGAATACACCACAGTCATGAAGATATTATTTATAATCATTTAGACAAACAGAAATCAATTTGAAAAAAAAAAAGGATTTTAAAATTACATCATAATGATATTTCTTGCGAGATCTTCGATCAATAATTCACTTATATTTTTGCATAAAAAAAGTAGCAAACTTGATTCCAAAGTATTAGACCTAAAACAGATGGGAAGTAATAAAAATATATTGAAAGACGACTCCTTTGTATTAAAAATATGTGACCTAAATCCAGGTTCAAGTATTAAAATCTACAATTAAAAAAGTAATGATTAAAAAGTAAATTTATTAGTAGATACTAAGAAATTTTACCTTCGAAAATCAAAGAAGCCCAGAATTTTGATTAAAAAAAAAAAAATGGAGTCGTAAACTGGCGAATTGTGTCTTCAAAAGGAGAAGCAGGCGGTAGTAACAATCACCACTCGATCTTGGTCTGACCAACCACTTAAAATTACAATTAAAAAAGTGAATTAAAAAGTAATTTTATTAGTAGATCTAAGAAATTTTACCTTCGAAAATCAAAAGAACTGAATTTGGTATCAAAAAAAAATGGAGTCTTAAACAATAACCCCACTTGATTCAAAAATATTTCACATAAATCGGATTCCAGTATTAAAATTACAATCAAAAAGTAAATTGATAAAAGTAGTTCTTAGAAATTATACCTTCGAAATATTGGGAGGCCAGATTTTGGAAGAGAAGGAGAAGCGTCAAACAATCACCCTCGATCTTATCAGTGACCCTTGATTATCCATAAGTTGGAACCTCATTTTAGACGCCGCTTCATAATTATTGGTTTGGGAACGAAAGGGTATAGGTCGAGCGTTGAAATTTAGGGTTTGTTGGATGGTTCTAAAATCTATTCAGGTATTAGGGAAAATTAGGTTAGGTTATTTGGATTTGGGCTTTTTTTTAAATGGGTTGGTTAATATTTTTTTTTGGGCGGGCTTGGGAAGAAACAACTGTGTAGTTAAAGTGTGTGTTTTTATTCCAATCATTTTATTTGGCTTTACAATATTATTGTCTTATAAATTACCTACTACTTTTTTTTTTTTTAACAAATTTCCTAGACAATTTTCGTTTCATAGTGTCATTTATATATTAATTCAAAGAAGCCAAAAAAATGTACCTATTTTGTTAACTTTTATTTTGTTGACATATCATTTTTTTTTTGCGAGAAAATAATGTTCAACATAATATAATGCACCATTGGCTTCATGCGGCAGCAAGTTCCCGTCAATCCTTCTCAAATCATGCCATTTTCGAGATATAACTAATGGTAATGGTACATATTCTTTTTGTCAATATTTATAACACTTATTGACAAAATCATTTTTATCTTTCTAATATGACGAGGGAATGTGGTAAGAAGTAGTATATCAAACAATGGTAATGGAACTCTTGCAAGAAACACCCCCACTTCGATTCCACAAGTATTTAATTTGAAGTCACAAAAATTGAAAGTACACCAAATGAATCTCAATTTATTAAAAAAACAAAATATGTCGGTCTGGGGGTAACTATTCCTTCCCATTTCTAAATTTTTATCTTTCCCGAACTGACTTAAAAATTTATACCCTTTTCTACTTTTTTATAGGGACAAAATTAAGTCGTCGGAAATAATTGACTTGACCAATGATGAGAGGATTTTCATTTGTTACACCTACTCTTTAACGCTAAGTCAAAAAGCAAAATTGGTAAATATTTCATTATTATTAGTATATTTCAAATTTCTAATTTCATTTGTAATTTTTTTTGTGTTTTTAATTTTTTTAAATTCACTTCTAATTTAAAGTTATGTGTTTATACGAGATATAGCCTCCGATCGAGTTACATTGTTTCTAATGGTACTCCTCGAGAAAAATACTTCAAAGTCGATTGAGCTGTGATCCAAATAAGAATAGAAAACGAAAGAGTAATTACATTGCTTCCTAATGCTATCTTTATATAAGAAATTTTATTACGTATTTTTAATTATTTTAATAATATTAATTTTTTCCAATTATTTAGGCTTTCATTTATTTCCTAGGTTCCATTTAATCTCAATAATTTGGATGATGATAATTATTTTACCGGTACGTTTTACATTATTTTTATTTATAATATTATGTTCAAAACTATGTTCAATATTATATTTTTATATTAGTTTTAATAAATATTCTTTTCCCGTATAGATTAAGTAGTTTTTGGTGACCCTTTACACGTATGTCCCGTTCGTCTGCAATGTTTTGGTATGCGGAGAGGTTGAATAAGCGTTTTAAGTCAGCGTTGGCGCCCCGAAGTGATACTGGTTGTTGTATGTCGTGGAAAAGTTCAGTACCCTCGATACTGAACTTAGAAGTTATTTAAAGATTTATTATATGGCGATTACGAAAAGTCGACTTTTTAAGTCAAACATTCGATCCTATAATATGATGTTCTCATTTAGCCCATGGGAGGTAAGATTGATCATGGTGTTAATAGGGAAATAGTCCTTTTTGTTTTCCAAATTATATAGTCGAGAACTATACATTACATTGGTGGTTTGATACCCAGTTGAAGGGAACCACTCCTAAATTTAACCGAGTTGTATATTTATGACACGGAGCATGAAGTTGACAAATAGAATTCGGTGCATTGGGTATGTCTATAATTTGTAAACTATTTTTGTGTTATTTAATGCATCATTATTTTGTTTTTTTTAATATTTACATTTTCTTATTTAATGAAACAAAATAGGGATGATCAAA